>CALNHX010012146.1:0-27114 GCA_940337035.1 Agriotes lineatus
ATTTCAACTTTCTCTCATTTCGTTTCATACTCAAACTAATTTAAACGTGTCAAAACGCGTTTGTTGATGCTATTAATACTCTTTTATATAATTTTCAAGCTGTAGAAAACACTGCAAGACCATTAGAATTATTTTGTACATTTTAATTTTTTCTCATTTCGTTTCCTACTCAATCTAATTTAGACGTGTCAAAAGGCGTTTGTAGATGCTATTAATACTCTTTTATATAATTATCAAGCTGTAGAAAACACTGCAAGACCATTAGAATTATTTTGCACATTTCAACTTTTTCTCATTTCGTTTCATACTCAAACTAATTTAATCGTGTCAAAAGGCGTTTGTAGATGCTATTAATACTCTTTTATATAATTTTCAAGCTGCAGAAAACACTGCAAGACCATTAGAATTATTTTGTACATTTTATTTTTCTCTCATTTCGTTTCATACTCAAACTAATTTAAACGTGTCAAGAGGCGTTTGTAGATGCTATTAATACTCTCTTATATAATTTTCAAGCTGTAGAAAACACTGCAAGACCATTAGAATTATTTTGTACATTTCAACTTTCTCTCATTTCGTTTCATACTCAAACTAATTTAAACGTGTCAGAAGGCGTTTGTAGATGCTATTAATTATCTTTTATATAAATATCAAGCTGTAGAAAACACTGCAAGACCATTAGAATTATTTTGTACATTTTACATTTCTCTCATTTCGTTTCATACTCAAACTAATTTAATCGTGTCAAAAGGCGTTTGTAGATGCTATTAATACTCCTTTATATAATTTTCAAGCTGCAGAAAACACTGCAAGACCATTAGAATTATTTTGTACATTTTAATTTTTTCTCATTTCGTTTCATACTCAATCTAATTTAGACGTGTCAAAAGGCGTTTGTAGATGCTATTAATACTCTTTTATATAATTTTCAAGCTGTAGAAAACACTGCAAGACCATTAGAATTATTTTGTACATTTTAATTTTCTCTCATTTCGTTTCATACTCAAACTAATTTAAACGTGTCAAAAGGCGTTTGTAGATGCTATTAATACTCTTTTGTATAATTTTCAAGCTGTAGAAAACACTGCAAAACCATTAGAATTATTTTGTACATTTTAATTTTCTCTCATTTCGTTTCATACTCAAACTAATTTAAATGTGTCAAAAGGCGTTTGTAGATGCTATTAATACTCTTTTATATAATTTTCAAGCTGTAGAAAACACTGCAAGACCATTAGAATTATTTTGTACATTTTAATTTTCTCTAATTTCGTTTCATACTCAAACTAATTTAAACGTGTCAAAAGGCGTTTGTAGATGCTATTAATACTCTTTTGTATAATTTTCAAGCTGTAGAAAACACTGCAAAACCATTAGAATTATTTTGTACATTTTAATTTTTTCTCATTTCGTTTCATACTCAATCTAATTTAGACGTGTCAAAAGGCGTTTGTAGATGCTATTAATACTCTTTTATATAATTTTCAAGCTGTAGAAAACACTGCAAGACCATTAGAATTATTTTGTACATTTTAATTTTCTCTCATTTCGTTTCATACTCAAACTAATTTAAACGTGTCAAAAGGCGTTTGTAGATGCTATTAATACTCTTTTGTATAATTTTCAAGCTGTAGAAAACACTGCAAAACCATTAGAATTATTTTGTACATTTTAATTTTCTCTCATTTCGTATCATACTCAAAATAATTTAAACGTGTCAAAAGGCGTTTATAGATGCTATTAATACTCTTTTATATAATTTGCAAGCTGTAGAAAACACTGCAAGACCTTTAGAAGTATTTTTTTCATTTTAATTTTCTCTCATTTCGTTTCATACTCAAACTAATTTAAAAGTGTCAAAAGGCGTTTGTAAATGCTATTAATAATCTTTTACATAATTATCAAGCTGTAGAAAACACTGCAAGACCATTAGAATTATTTTGTACATTTTACATTTCTCTCATTTCGTTTCATACTCAAACTAATTTAAACGTGTAAAAAGACGTTTGTAGATGCTATTAATACTCCTTTATATAATTTTTAAGATGTAGAAAACACTGCAAGACCATTAGAATTATTTTGTACATTTTAATTTTCTCTTATTTTGTTTCATACTCAAACTAATTTAAACGTGTCAAAAGGCGTTTGTAAATGCTATTAATACTCTTTTATGTAATTTTGAAGCTGTAGAAAACACTGCAAGACCATTAGAATTATTTTGTACATTTTACTTTTCTCTCATTTCGTTTCATACTCAAACTAATTTAAGCGTGTCAAGAGGCGTTTGTAGATGCTATTAATACTCTTTTATATAACTATCAAGCTGTAGAAAACACTGCAAGACCATTAGAATTATTTTGTACATTTTAATTTTCTCTCATTTCGTTTCATACTCAAACTAATTTAAACGTGTCAAAAGGCGTTTGTAGATGCTATTAATACTCTTTTATATAATTTTCAAGCTGTAGAAAACACTGCAAAACCATTAAAATTATTTTGTGCATTTTAATTTTCTCTCATTTCGTTTCATACTCAAACTAATTTAAACGTATCAAAAGGCGTTTGTAGATGCTATTAATACTCTCTTATATAATTTTCAAGCTGTAGAAAACACTGCAAAACCATTAGAATTATTTTGTACATTTTAATTTTCTCTCATTTCGTTTCATACTCAAACTAATTTAAACGTGTCAAAAGGCGTTTGTAGATGCTATTAATACTCCTTTATATAATTTTTAAGCTGTAGAAAACACTGCACAACCATTAGAATTATTTTGTGCATTTTAATTTTCTCTCATTTCGTTTCATACTCAAACTAATTTAAAAGTGTCAAAAGGCGTTTGTAGATGCTATTAATAATCTTTTATATAATTATCAAGCTGTAGAAAACACTGCAAGACAATTAGAATTATTTTGTACATTTTACATTCTCTCATTTCGTTTTATGCTCAAACTAATTTAAACGTGTCAAAAGGCGTTTGTAGATGTTATTAATACTCTTTTATATAATTTTCAAGCTGTAGAAAATTCTGCAAGACAATTAGATTTATTTTGTACATTTTACATTTCTCTCATTTCGTTTCATACTCAAACTAATTTAAAAGTATCAAAAGGCGTTTGTAGATGCTATTAATAATCTTTTATATAATTATCAAGCTGTAGAAAACACTGCAAGACCATTAGAATTATTTTGTACATTTTACATTTCTCTCATTTCGTTTCATACTCAAACTAATTTAAACGTGTCAAAAGGCGTTTGTAGATGTTATTAATACTCTTTTATATAATTTTCAAGCTGTAGAAAACACTGCAAGACCATTAGAATTATTTTGTACATTTCAACTTTCTCTCATTTCGTTTCATACTCAAACTAATTTAAACGTGTCAAAAGGCGTTTGTAGATGCTATTAAGACTCTTTTATATAATTTTCAAGCTGCAGAAAACACTGCAAGACCATTAGAATTATTTTGTACATTTTATTTTTCTCTCATTTCGTTTCATACTCAAACTAATTTAAACGTGTCAAGAGGCGTTTGTAGATGCTATTAATACTCTCTTATATAATTTTCAAGCTGTAGAAAACACTGCAAGACCATTAGAATTATTTAGTACATTTCAACTTTCTCTCATTTCGTTTCATACTCAAACTAATTTAAACGTCTCAAAAGGCGTTTGTAGATGCTATTAATACTCCTTTATATAATTTTTAAGCTGTAGAAAACACTGCAAGACAATTAGAATTATTTTGTACATTTTAATTTTCTCTCATTTCGTTCCATACTCACACTAATTTAAAAGTGTCAAAAGGCGTTTGTAGATGCTATTAATAATCTTTTATATAATTATCAAGCTGTAGAAAACACTGCGAGACAATTAGAATTATTTTGTACATTTTACATTTCTCTCATTTCGTTTCATACTAAAACTAATTTAAACGTGTCAAAAGGCATTTGTAGATGCTATTAATACTTTTTTATATAATTTTCAAGCTGCAGAAAACTGCAAGACCATTAGAATTATTTTGTACATTTTAATTTTTTCTCATTTCGTTTCATACTCAATCTAATTTAGACGTGTCAAAAGGCGTTTGTAGATGTTGTTAATACTCTTTTATATAATTTTCAAGCTGTAGAAAACACTGCAAGAACATTAGAATTATTTTGTACATTTTAATTTTCTCTCATTTCGTTTCATACTCAAACTAATTTAATCGTGTCAAAAGCCGTTTGTAGATGCTATTAATACTCTTTTATATAATTTTCAAGCTGTAGAAAACACTGCAAAACCATTAGAATTATTTTGAACATTTTAATTTTCTCTCATTTCGTTTCATACTCAAACTAATTTAAACGTGTCAAAAGGCGTTTGTAGATGCTATTAATACTTTTTTGTATAATTTTCAAGCTGTAGAAAACACTTCAAAACCATTAGAATTATTTTGTACATTTTAATTTTCTCTCATTTCGTTTCATACTCAAACTAATTTAAACGTGTCAAAAGGCGTTTGTAGATGCTATTAATACTGTTTTATAAAATTTTCAAGCTGTAGAAAACACTGCAAGACCATTAGAATTATTTTGTACTTTTTAATTTTCTCTCATTTCGTTTCATACTCAAACTAATTTAAACGTGTCAAAAGGCGTTTGTAGATGCTATTAATACTCTTTTGTATAATTTTCAAGCTGTAGAAAACACTGCAAAACCATTAGAATTATTTTGTACATTTTAATTTTCTCTCATTTCGTTTCATACTCAAACTAATTTAAACGTGTCAAAAGGCGTTTGTAGATGCTATTAATACTTTTTTGTATAATTTTCAAGCTGTAGAAAACACTGCAAGACCATTAGAATTATTTTGTACATTTTAATTTTTTCTCATTTCGTTTCATACTCAAACTAATTTAAACGTGTCAAAAGGCGTTTGTAGATGCTATTAATACTCTTTTGTATAATTTTCAAGCTGTAGAAAACACTGCAAAACCATTAGAATTATTTTGTACATTTTAATTTTCTCTCATTTCGTTTCATACTCAAACTAATTTAAACGTGTCAAAAGGCGTTTGTAGATGCTATTAATACTCTTTTGTATAATTTTCAAGCTGTAGAAAACACTGCAAAACCATTAGAATTATTTTGTACATTTTAATTTTTTCTCATTTCGTTTCATACTCAATCTAATTTAGACGTGTCAAAAGGCGTTTGTAGATGCTATTAATACTCTTATATATAATTTTCAAGATGTAGAAAACACTGCAAGACCATTAGAATTATTTTGTACATTTTAATTTTCTCTCATTTCGTTTCATACTCAAACTAATTTAAACGTGTCAAAAGGCGTTTGTAGATGCTATTAATACTCTTTTATATAATTTTCAAGCTGTAGAAAACACTGCAAGACCTTTAGAATTATTTTTTTCATTTTAATTTTCTCTCATTTCGTTTCATACTCAAACTAATTTAAAAGTGTCAAAAGGCGTTTGTAAATGCTATTAATAATCTTTTACATAATTTTCAAGCTGAAGAAAACACTGCAAGACAATTAGAATTATTTTGTACATTTTACATTTCTCTCATTTCGTTTCATACTCAAACTAATTTAAACGTGTCAAAAGGCGTTTGTAGATGCTATTAATACTCTTTTATATAATTTTCAGGCTGTAGAAAACACTGCAAAACCATTAGAATTATTTTGTACATTTTAATTTTCTCTCATTTCGTTTCATACTCAAACTAATTTAAAAGTGTCAAAAGGCGTTTGTAGATGCTATTAATAATCTTTTATATAATTATCAAGCTGTAGAAAACACTGCAAGACCATTAGAATTATTTTGTACATTTTACATTTCTCTCATTTCGTTTCATACTCAAACTAATTTAAACGTGTCAAAAGGCGTTTGTAGATGCTATTAATACTCCTTTATATAATTTTTAAGCTGTAGAAAACACTGCAAGACCATTAGAATTATTTTGTACATTTTAATTTTCTCTCATTTCGTTTCATACTCAAACTAATTTAAAAGTGTCAAAAGGCGTTTGTAGATGCTATTAATAATCTTTTATATAATTATCAAGCTGTAGATAACACTGCAAGACCATTAGAATTATTTTGTACATTTTAATTTTCTCTCATTTCGTTTCATACTCAAACTAATTTGAACGTGTCAAAAGGCGTTTGTAGATGCTATTAATACTCTTTTGTATAATTTTCAAGCTGTAGAAAACACTGCAAAACCATTAGAATTATTTTGTACATTTTAATTTTTTCTCATTTCGTTTCATACTCAATCTAATTTAGACGTGTCAAAAGGCGTTTGTAGATGCTATTAATACTCTTTTATATAATTTTCAAGCTGTAGAAAACACTGCAAGACCATTAGAATTATTTTGTACATTTTAATTTTCTCTCATTTCGTTTCATACTCAAACTAATTTAAACGTGTCGAAAGGCGTTTGTAGATGCTATTAATACTCTTTTGTATAATTTTCAAGCTGTAGAAAACACTGCAAAACCATTAGAATTATTTTGTACATTTTAATTTTCTCTCATTTCGTTTCATACTCAAACTAATTTAAACGTGTCAAAAGGCGTTTGTAGATGCTATTAATACTCTTTTATATAATTTGCAAGCTGTAGAAAACACTGCAAGACCTTTAGAATTATTTTTTTCATTTTAATTTTCTCTCATTTCGTTTCATACTCAAACTAATTTAAAAGTGTCAAAAGGCGTTTGTAAATGCTATTAATAATCTTTTACATAATTATCAAGCTGTAGAAAACACTGCAAGACCATTAGAATTATTTTGTACATTTTACATTTCTCTCATTTCGTTTCATACTCAAACTAATTTAAACGTGTAAAAAGACGTTTGTAGATGCTATTAATACTCCTTTATATAATTTTTAAGCTGTAGAAAACACTGCAAGACCATTAGAATTATTTTGTACATTTTAATTTTCTCTCATTTCGTTTCATACTCAAACTAATTTAAACGTGTCAAAAGGCGTTTGTAGATGTTATTAATACTCTTTTATATAATTTTCAAGCTGTAGAAAATTCTGCAAAACCATTAGAATTATTTTGTACATTTTAATTTTCTCTTATTTTGTTTCATACTCAAACTAATTTAAACGTGTCAAAAACGTTTGTAAATGCTATTAATACTCTTTTATGTAATTTTGAAGCTGTAGAAAACACTGCAAGACCATTAGAATTATTTTGTACATTTTACTTTTCTCTCATTTCGTTTCATACTCAAACTAATTTAAACGTGTCAAGAGGCGTTTGTAGATGCTATTAATACTCTTTTATATAACTATCAAGCTGTAGAAAACACTGCAAGACCATTAGAATTATTTTGTACATTTTACATTTCTCTCATTTCGTTTCATACTCAAACTAATTTAAACGTGTCAAAAGGCGTTTGTAGATGTTATTAATACTCTTTTATATAATTTTCAAGCTGTAGAAAACACTGCAAGACCATTAGAATTATTTTGTACATTTCAACTTTCTCTCATTTCGTTTCATACTCAAACTAATTTAAACGTGTCAAAAGGCGTTTGTAGATGCTATTAAGACTCTTTTATATAATTTTCAAGCTGCAGAAAACACTGCAAGACCATTAGAATTATTTTGTACATTTTATTTTTCTCTCATTTCGTTTCATACTCAAACTAATTTAAACGTGTCAAGAGGCGTTTGTAGATGCTATTAATACTCTCTTATATAATTTTCAAGCTGTAGAAAACACTGCAAGACCATTAGAATTATTTAGTACATTTCAACTTTCTCTCATTTCGTTTCATACTCAAACTAATTTAAACGTCTCAAAAGGCGTTTGTAGATGCTATTAATACTCCTTTATATAATTTTTAAACTGTAGAAAACACTGCAAGACCATTAGAATTATTTTGTACATTTTAATTTTCTCTCATTTCGTTCCATACTCACACTAATTTAAAAGTGTCAAAAGGCGTTTGTAGATGCTATTAATAATCTTTTATATAATTATCAAGCTGTAGAAAACACTGCGAGACAATTAGAATTATTTTGTACATTTTACATTTCTCTCATTTCGTTTCATACTCAAACTAATTTAAACGTGTCAAAAGGCATTTGTAGATGCTATTAATACTTTTTTATATAATTTTCAAGCTGCAGAAAACACTGCAAGACCATTAGAATTATTTTGTACATTTTAATTTTTTCTCATTTCGTTTCATACTCAATCTAATTTAGACGTGTCAAAAGGCGTTTGTAGATGTTATTAATACTCTTTTATATAATTTTCAAGCTGTAGAAAACACTGCAAGAACATTAGAATTATTTTGTACATTTTAATTTTCTCTCATTTCGTTTCATACTCAAACTAATTTAAACGTGTCAAAAGGCGTTTGTAGATGCTATTAATACTCTTTTATATAATTTTCAAGCTGTAGAAAACACTGCAAAACCATTAGAATTATTTTGAACATTTTAATTTTCTCTCATTTCGTTTCATACTCAAACTAATTTAAACGTGTCAAAAGGCGTTTGTAGATGCTATTAATACTCTTTTATATAATTTTCAAGCTGTAGAAAACACTGCAAGACCATTAGAATTATTTTGTACTTTTTAATTTTCTCTCATTTCGTTTCATACTCAAACTAATTTAAAAGTGTCAAAACGCGTTTGTAGATGCTATTAATAATCTTTTATATAATTATCAAGCTGTAGAAAACACTGCAAGACCATTAGAATTATTTTGTACATTTTACATTTCTCTCATTTCGTTTCATACTCAAACTAATTTAAACGTGTCAAAAGGCGTTTGTAGATGCTATTAATACTCCTTTATATATTTTTTAAGCTGTAGAAAACACTGCAAGACCATTAGAATTATTTTGTACATTTTAATTTTCTCTCATTTCGTTTCATACTCAAACTAATTTAAAAGTGTCAAAAGGCGTTTGTAGATGCTATTAATAATCTTTTATATAATTATCAAGCTGTAGATAACACTGCAAGACCATTAGAATTATTTTGTACATTTTAATTTTCTCTCATTTCGTTTCATACTCAAACAAATTTAAAAGTGTCAAAAGGCGTTTGTAGATGCTATTAATACTCTTTTGTATAATTTTCAAGCTGTAGAAAACACTGCAAAACCATTAGAATTATTTTGTACATTTTAATTTTTTCTCATTTCGTTTCATACTCAATCTAATTTAGACGTGTCAAAAGGCGTTTGTAGATGCTATTAATACTCTTTTATATAATTTTCAAGCTGTAGAAAACACTGCAAGACCATTAGAATTATTTTGTACATTTTAATTTTCTCTCATTTCGTTTCATACTCAAACTAATTTAAACGTGTCGAAAGGCGTTTGTAGATGCTATTAATACTCTTTTGTATAATTTTCAAGCTGTAGAAAACACTGCAAAACCATTAGAATTATTTTGTACATTTTAATTTTCTCTCATTTCGTTTCATACTCAAACTAATTTAAACGTGTCAAAAGGCGTTTGTAGATGCTATTAATACTCTTTTATATAATTTGCAAGCTGTAGAAAACACTGCAAGACCTTTAGAATTATTTTTTTCATTTTAATTTTTTCTCATTTCGTTTCATACTCAAACTAATTTAAAAGTGTCAAAAGGCGTTTGTAAATGCTATTAATAATCTTTTACATAATTATCAAGCTGTAGAAAACACTGCAAGACCATTAGAATTATTTTGTACATTTTACATTTCTCTCATTTCGTTTCATACTCAAACTAATTTAAACGTGTCAAAAGGCGTTTGTAGATGCTATTAAGACTCTTTTATATAATTTTCAAGCTGCAGAAAACACTGCAAGACCATTAGAATTATTTTGTACATTTTATTTTTCTCTCATTTCGTTTCATACTCAAACTAATTTAAACGTGTCAAGAGGCGTTTGTAGATGCTATTAATACTCTCTTATATAATTTTCAAGCTGTAGAAAACACTGCAAGACCATTAGAATTATTTAGTACATTTCAACTTTCTCTCATTTCGTTTCATACTCAAACTAATTTAAACGTCTCAAAAGGCGTTTGTAGATGCTATTAATACTCCTTTATATAATTTTTAAGCTGTAGAAAACACTGCAAGACCATTAGAATTATTTTGTACATTTTAATTTTCTCTCATTTCGTTCCATACTCACACTAATTTAAAAGTGTCAAAAGGCGTTTGTAGATGCTATTAATAATCTTTTATATAATTATCAAGCTGTAGAAAACACTGCGAGACAATTAGAATTATTTTGTACATTTTACATTTCTCTCATTTCGTTTCATACTCAAACTAATTTAAACGTGTCAAAAGGCATTTGTAGATGCTATTAATACTTTTTTATATAATTTTCAAGCTGCAGAAAACACTGCAAGACCATTAGAATTATTTTGTACATTTTAATTTTTTCTCATTTCGTTTCATACTCAATCTAATTTAGACGTGTCAAAAGGCGTTTGTAGATGTTATTAATACTGTTTTATATAATTTTCAAGCTGTAGAAAACACTGCAAGAACATTAGAATTATTTTGTACATTTTAATTTTCTCTCATTTCGTTTCATACTCAAACTAATTTAAACGTGTCAAAAGGCGTTTGTAGATGCTATTAATACTCTTTTATATAATTTTCAAGCTGTAGAAAACACTGCAAACCCATTAGAATTATTTTGAACATTTTAATTTTCTCTCATTTCGTTTCATACTCAAACTAATTTAAACGTGTCAAAAGGCGTTTGTAGATGCTATTAATACTTTTTTGTATAATTTTCAAGCTGTAGAAAACACTTCAAAACCATTAGAATTATTTTGTACATTTTAATTTTCTCTCATTTCGTTTCATACTAAAACTAATTTAAACGTGTCAAAAGGCGTTTGTAGATGCTATTAATACTGTTTTATAAAATTTTCAAGCTGTAGAAAACACTGCAAGACCATTAGAATTATTTTGTACTTTTTAATTTTCTCTCATTTCGTTTCATACTCAAACTAATTTAAAAGTGTCAAAACGCGTTTGTAGATGCTATTAATAATCTTTTATATAATTATCAAGCTGTAGAAAACACTGCAAGACCATTAGAATTATTTTGTACATTTTACATTTCTCTCATTTCGTTTCATACTCAAACTAATTTAAACGTGTCAAAAGGCGTTTGTAGATGCTATTAATACTCCTTTATATAATTTTTAAGCTGTAGAAAACACTGCAAGACCATTAGAATTATTTTGTACATTTTAATTTTCTCTCATTTCGTTTCATACTCAAACTAATTTAAAAGTGTCAAAAGGCGTTTGTAGATGCTATTAATAATCTTTTATATAATTATCAAGCTGTAGATAACACTGCAAGACCATTAGAATTATTTTGTACATTTTAATTTTCTCTCATTTCGTTTCATACTCAAACTAATTTAAAAGTGTCAAAAGGCGTTTGTAGATGCTATTAATACTCTTTTGTATAATTTTCAAGCTGTAGAAAACACTGCAAAACCATTAGAATTATTTTGTACATTTTAATTTTTTCTCATTTCGTTTCATACTCAATCTAATTTAGACGTGTCAAAAGGCGTTTGTAGATGCTATTAATACTCTTTTATATAATTTTCAAGCTGTAGAAAACACTGCAAGACCATTAGAATTATTTTGTACATTTTAATTTTCTCTCATTTCGTTTCATACTCAAACTAATTTAAACGTGTCGAAAGGCGTTTGTAGATGCTATTAATACTCTTTTGTATAATTTTCAAGCTGTAGAAAACACTGCAAAACCATTAGAATTATTTTGTACATTTTAATTTTCTCTCATTTCGTTTCATACTCAAACTAATTTAAACGTGTCAAAAGGCGTTTGTAGATGCTATTAATACTCTTTTATATAATTTGCAAGCTGTAGAAAACACTGCAAGACCTTTAGAATTATTTTTTTCATTTTAATTTTCTCTCATTTCGTTTCATACTCAAACTAATTTAAAAGTGTCAAAAGGCGTTTGTAAATGCTATTAATAATCTTTTACATAATTATCAAGCTGTAGAAAACACTGCAAGACCATTAGAATTATTTTGTACATTTTACATTTCTCTCATTTCGTTTCATACTCAAACTAATTTAAACGTGTAAAAAGACGTTTGTAGATGCTATTAATACTCCTTTATATAATTTTTAAGCTGTAGAAAACACTGCAAGACCATTAGAATTATTTTGTACATTTTAATTTTCTCTCATTTCGTTTCATACTCAAACTAATTTAAACGTGTCAAAAGGCGTTTGTAGATGTTATTAATACTCTTTTATGTAATTTTCAAGCTGTAGAAAACACTGCAAGACCATTAGAATTATTTTGTACATTTTAATTTTCTCTTATTTTGTTTCATACTCAAACTAATTTAAACGTGTCAAAAGGCGTTTGTAAATGCTATTAATACTCTTTTATGTAATTTTGAAGCTGTAGAAAACACTGCAAGACCATTAGAATTATTTTGTACATTTTACTTTTCTCTCATTTCGTTTCATACTCAAACTAATTTAAAAGTGTCAAAAGGCGTTTGTAAATGCTATTAATAATCTTTTACATAATTATCAAGCTGTAGAAAACACTGCAAGACCATTAGAATTATTTTGTACATTTTACATTTCTCTCATTTCGTTTCATACTCAAACTAATTTAAACGTGTCAAAAGGCGTTTGTAGATGCTATTAAGACTCTTTTATATAATTTTCAAGCTGCAGAAAACACTGCAAGACCATTAGAATTATTTTGTACATTTTATTTTTCTCTCATTTCGTTTCATACTCAAACTAATTTAAACGTGTCAAGAAACGTTTGTAGATGCTATTAATACTCTCTTATATAATTTTCAAGCTGTAGAAAACACTGCAAGACCATTAGAATTATTTAGTACATTTCAACTTTCTCTCATTTCGTTTCATACTCAAACTAATTTAAACGTCTCAAAAGGCGTTTGTAGATGCTATTAATACTCCTTTATATAATTTTTAAGCTGTAGAAAACACTGCAAGACCATTAGAATTATTTTGTACATTTTAATTTTCTCTCATTTCGTTCCATACTCACACTAATTTAAAAGTGTCAAAAGGCGTTTGTAGATGCTATTAATAATCTTTTATATAATTATCAAGCTGTAGAAAACACTGCGAGACAATTAGAATTATTTTGTACATTTTACATTTCTCTCATTTCGTTTCATACTCAAACTAATTTAAACGTGTCAAAAGGCATTTGTAGATGCTATTAATACTTTTTTATATAATTTTCAAGCTGCAGAAAACACTGCAAGACCATTAGAATTATTTTGTACATTTTAATTTTTTCTCATTTCGTTTCATACTCAATCTAATTTAGACGTGTCAAAAGGCGTTTGTAGATGTTATTAATACTGTTTTATATAATTTTCAAGCTGTAGAAAACACTGCAAGAACATTAGAATTATTTTGTACATTTTAATTTTCTCTCATTTCGTTTCATACTCAAACTAATTTAAACGTGTCAAAAGGCGTTTGTAGATGCTATTAATACTCTTTTATATAATTTTCAAGCTGTAGAAAACACTGCAAAACCATTAGAATTATTTTGAACATTTTAATTTTCTCTCATTTCGTTTCATACTCAAACTAATTTAAACGTGTCAAAAGGCGTTTGTAGATGCTATTAATACTTTTTTGTATAATTTTCAAGCTGTAGAAAACACTTCAAAACCATTAGAATTATTTTGTACATTTTAATTTTCTCTCATTTCGTTTCATACTAAAACTAATTTAAACGTGTCAAAAGGCGTTTGTAGATGCTATTAATACTGTTTTATAAAATTTTCAAGCTGTAGAAAACACTGCAAGACCATTAGAATTATTTTGTACTTTTTAATTTTCTCTCATTTCGTTTCATACTCAAACTAATTTAAAAGTGTCAAAACGCGTTTGTAGATGCTATTAATAATCTTTTATATAATTATCAAGCTGTAGAAAACACTGCAAGACCATTAGAATTATTTTGTACATTTTACATTTCTCTCATTTCGTTTCATACTCAAACTAATTTAAACGTGTCAAAAGGCGTTTGTAGATGCTATTAATACTCCTTTATATAATTTTTAAGCTGTAGAAAACACTGCAAGACCATTAGAATTATTTTGTACATTTTAATTTTCTCTCATTTCGTTTCATACTCAAACTAATTTAAAAGTGTCAAAAGGCGTTTGTAGATGCTATTAATAATCTTTTATATAATTATCAAGCTGTAGATAACACTGCAAGACCATTAGAATTATTTTGTACATTTTAATTTTCTCTCATTTCGTTTCATACTCAAACTAATTTAAAAGTGTCAAAAGGCGTTTGTAGATGCTATTAATACTCTTTTGTATAATTTTCAAGCTGTAGAAAACACTGCAAAACCATTAGAATTATTTTGTACATTTTAATTTTTTCTCATTTCGTTTCATACTCAATCTAATTTAGACGTGTCAAAAGGCGTTTGTAGATGCTATTAATACTCTTTTATATAATTTTCAAGCTGTAGAAAACACTGCAAGACCATTAGAATTATTTTGTACATTTTAATTTTCTCTCATTTCGTTTCATACTCAAACTAATTTAAACGTGTCGAAAGGCGTTTGTAGATGCTATTAATACTCTTTTGTATAATTTTCAAGCTGTAGAAAACACTGCAAAACCATTAGAATTATTTTGTACATTTTAATTTTCTCTCATTTCGTTTCATACTCAAACTAATTTAAACGTGTCAAAAGGCGTTTGTAGATGCTATTAATACTCTTTTATATAATTTGCAAGCTGTAGAAAACACTGCAAGACCTTTAGAATTATTTTTTTCATTTTAATTTTCTCTCATTTCGTTTCATACTCAAACTAATTTAAAAGTGTCAAAAGGCGTTTGTAAATGCTATTAATAATCTTTTACATAATTATCAAGCTGTAGAAAACACTGCAAGACCATTAGAATTATTTTGTACATTTTACATTTCTCTCATTTCGTTTCATACTCAAACTAATTTAAACGTGTAAAAAGACGTTTGTAGATGCTATTAATACTCCTTTATATAATTTTTAAGCTGTAGAAAACACTGCAAGACCATTAGAATTATTTTGTACATTTTAATTTTCTCTCATTTCGTTTCATACTCAAACTAATTTAAACGTGTCAAAAGGCGTTTGTAGATGTTATTAATACTCTTTTATATAATTTTCAAGCTGTAGAAAATTCTGCAAAACCATTAGAATTATTTTGTACATTTTAATTTTCTCTTATTTTGTTTCATACTCAAACTAATTTAAACGTGTCAAAAGGCGTTTGTAAATGCTATTAATACTCTTTTATGTAATTTTGAAGCTGTAGAAAACACTGCAAGACCATTAGAATTATTTTGTACATTTTACTTTTCTCTCATTTCGTTTCATACTCAAACTAATTTAAACGTGTCAAGAGGCGTTTGTAGATGCTATTAATACTCTTTTATATAACTATCAAGCTGTAGAAAACACTGCAAGACCATTAGAATTATTTTGTACATTTTAATTTTCTCTCATTTCGTTTCATACTCAAACTAATTTAAACGTGTCAAAAGGCGTTTGTAGATGCTATTAATACTCTTTTATATAATTTTCAAGCTGTAGAAAACACTGCAAAACTATTAAAATTATTTTGTGCATTTTAATTTTCTCTCATTTCGTTTCATACTCAAACTAATTTAAACGTATCAAAAGGCGTTTGTAGATGCTATTAATACTCTTTTATATAATTTTCAAGCTGTAGAAAACACTGCAAAACCATTAGAATTATTTTGTACATTTTAATTTTCTCTCATTTCGTTTCATACTCAAACTAATTTAAACGTGTCAAAAGGCGTTTGTAGATGCTATTAATACTCCTTTATATAATTTTTAAGCTGTAGAAAACACTGCACAACCATTAGAATTATTTTGTGCATTTTAATTTTCTCTCATTTCGTTTCATACTCGAACTAATTTAAAAGTGTCAAAAGGCGTTTGTAGATGCTATTAATAATCTTTTATATAATTATCAAGCTGTAGAAAACACTGCAAGACAATTAGAATTATTTTGTACATTTTACATTTCTCTCATTTCGTTTTATGCTCAAACTAATTTAAACGTGTCAAAAGGCGTTTGTAGATGTTATTAATACTCTTTTATATAATTTTCAAGCTGTAGAAAATTCTGCAAGACAATTAGATTTATTTTGTACATTTTACATTTCCCTCATTTCGTTTCATACTCAAACTAATTTAAACGTGTCAAAAGGCGTTTGTAGATGCTATTAATACTTTTTTGTATAATTTTCAAGCTGTAGAAAACACTGCAAAACCATTAGAATTATTTTGTACATTTTAATTTTCTCTCATTTCGTTTCATACTCAAACTAATTTAAACGTGTCAAAAGGCGTTTGTAGATGCTATTAATACTCTCTTATGTAATTTTCAAGCTGTAGAAAACACTGCAAGACCATTAGAATTATTTTGTACTTTTTAATTTTCTCTCATTTCGTTTCATACTCAAACTAATTTAAAAGTATCAAAAGGCGTTTGTAGATGCTATTAATAATCTTTTATATAATTATCAAGCTGTAGAAAACACTGCAAGACCATTAGAATTATTTTGTACATTTTACATTTCTCTCATTTCGTTTCATACTCAAACTAATTTAAACGTGTCAAAAGGCGTTTGTAGATGTTATTAATACTCTTTTATATAATTTTCAAGCTGTAGAAAACACTGCAAGACCATTAGAATTATTTTGTACATTTCAACTTTCTCTGATTTCGTTTCATACTCAAACTAATTTAAACGTGTCAAAAGGCGTTTGTAGATGCTATTAAGACTCTTTTATATAATTTTCAAGCTGCAGAAAACACTGCAAGACCATTAGAATTATTTTGTACATTTTATTTTTCTCTCATTTCGTTTCATACTCAAACTAATTTAAACGTGTCAAGAGGCGTTTGTAGATGCTATTAATACTCTCTTATATAATTTTCAAGCTGTAGAAAACACTGCAAGACCATTAGAATTATTTAGTACATTTCAACTTTCTCTCATTTCGTTTCATACTCAAACTAATTTAAACGTCTCAAAAGGCGTTTGTAGATGCTATTAATACTCCTTTATATAATTTTTAAGCTGTAGAAAACACTGCAAGACCATTAGAATTATTTTGTACATTTTAATTTTCTCTCATTTCGTTCCATACTCACACTAATTTAAAAGTGTCAAAAGGCGTTTGTAGATGCTATTAATAATCTTTTATATAATTATCAAGCTGTAGAAAACACTGCGAGACAATTAGAATTATTTTGTACATTTTACATTTCTCTCATTTCGTTTCATACTCAAACTAATTTAAACGTGTCAAAAGGCATTTGTAGATGCTATTAATACTTTTTTATATAATTTTCAAGCTGCAGAAAACACTGCAAGACCATTAGAATTATAATAATAATAATATTTATTCAACGGGCGATAACCCACAAATTACACATATAATTAACACATATAATTAACAATACAAATGTATATCTGATTAGTGAAGTTATAATAATTATTACACGTTACATTGGCGGTTATGAGTTAGATAATATTTAAGGTTAGACATTGAACATGTGAAAACATCTATTTCAATAGAGTTGGCGTGCGACATCATTCTATTGATGGTAGAGTGTTGTCCATATAGAGTCCGGTGGTGCTCAAGAGCGAAGGTACTCGAATGTCTCAAGGGCCTACTAGGTACATGAATATTTATTAGGCGTAACAGCTCGGGGCAGTCTATTTTGTTATTGACTAATTTATAGACGAGAATTATATCAAAAAATTTTCGTCTCAGATGTAGTGATTTCATGTCCAGCATATTGAATAAATCGTTATAATCAATTGACTCAAGTGGTATGACCAGCTTATATGCAATATACCTTAGAAATTTGCGTTGCACTCGTTCAAGCTTTTCCACGTGAACTGCATAATAGGGAGACCAGACACATGATCCATATTCCAGGTGGGATCTAACTAGAGAAAAATATAAAACTTTTACCGTATTTACGTTATTAAAGTCTTTGGTACTTCTTAATACAAATCCAAGCAGTTTAAGCGCCTTATTACATTGCGTGTAGATGTGCTTCACAAATGTCAATTTTCTGTCAAATAAGACTCCTAAATCTTTTATTATTGTGACATTTTCAATGCTAGATCCGTTAAGATAGTAATCGTTGTGATTAATTAAATTAGAGCGGCTAAATTGAATATATTTGCATTTAGAAACATTTAAGTGCATTTTGTTGGTTGAGCACCAATCTGAAAATCTATGCAGATCTTCTTGCAGTTTTTGACACGATAAGTTGGAATCATCAGTCATAATGATTTTTAAATCATCTGCGTACAGTAGCACGTCGCTATAATGAAAGCACTTAATGACGTCGTTAATAAAGACATTAAAGAGTAAAGGAGCCAGGTGTCCTCCTTGAGGAACCCCTGATGTAACATGAATAGGGTTCGAACGATAGGTTTTAATTTTTATTATTTGAGTGCGATTGATTAAGTACGAATGAATCCAAGAAAGAACATGTCCTGAAATGCCAAAACCAGCTAATTTTCTTATAAGTAGCTTGTGATTAACTTTATCGAACGCCTTGGAGAAGTCCGTGTATATGACATCCACTGACGTGCCATTTTCCAAGGCTTCCGACAAAGTGTGATGAAACAGCAACAAATTAGTAACTGTGGATCGCCCCTGTGTAAATCCATGCTGCTTAGTAGTAATAACATTTTTAAACACAGATGTTAGAAAATCCGTTATTATAGCTTCGAATATTTTAGAGAAATGAGAAGCAAGGGAAATTGGACGATAGTTCGTTACATCACTCCTATTGCCTGTATTTTTGAATATTGGTGTTATGTAAGAGGACTTCCATACAGAGGGGAATGTGCCAGAGGATATGGACTTATTGAATATTAACCAAAGTGGCCTGGATAACGCAAATGCGCAGTTTTTAATAAATTGAGGAGGAATTCCATCAGGGCCAGGGCCCTTATTTATTTTAATCGTCGATAATTTGTTCAACACATCTGTAATTCGAATATGAAGAGAACTGACGCCAACATTAGTATAATATTCCACACACTCTGATCCCAAATCATTTCTACCACTAGAAGAGCTACTATCGTATACCTTCGAAAAATAATCGGCAAACAAATTGGCCATGGAAGGGCCGTCTGACGCAACAGTGTCACCGTGAAACATAGATGTAGGAATACCATTATCTTTACTCTTAGTGTGAATATATTTCCAGAAGCTGTTTGGGTCGTTTTGAATGCCTTGTTCAATTTTATCGATGTAATTGGCGTAAGCCCTATAAGCCTGATCTTTACACAAGGCTCTTAAGTAACTGAATTTATTATAATCTTCCTGCTTTTGAGATTGCTTAAATTGCATATGAGCACGTTTTTTTAAGAAAATATTGCTCTTTAACTCGCTGTCGAACCAAATGGGAAACTTAAACTTATTTTTAATTTTAATCTTCGGTGTAAATTCGTCGATTAGTTGGTTTATAATGTTATAAAAAATTTTAATATCCTGATTAATATCAGAGTTAAAAATAGCATCCCAGTTAATGCTAAGTAAATGTTGTATTACATCATTATACCTGCAATTTTTATAATCATAAATTAGGTCTTCATATTGTAAAATAATGTCGTTGATATCACAATTTACAATTATTTCGAGAGCTGGATGGTGCCTATCACAATCGATTAACAAATCGCTAGCCAAACTGACTTTACTGTTAAGGTTATCAGTAAAAACCAAATCAAGGCAAACTCCATTACTGTTGGGAATGTCATTTAACTGATACAAATTAAGAAATGGGAAGGTTTCCAATATTGACTCACCGGCAATCGAATGTCCTTCTGCTAGCACCCCGAGCCAATCGTTTGACCATTTAATTTTGGGCAAATTATAATCCCCAGCTATGAAAAAACTATAATCGGTGAAGCATTGTTTAGCTCGTTCCACTGCATCACAATGAATTACATAAGAGTTCGCAGGTGAGGCAGGAGGAATATACACACAACAAAATAATAATTTCGATCTACCGCAAACCACCGATACCCAAATTTCTTCTGATTCTTGATGGGATATATTATCGATAAGTGAGGATTTAAGACAATCTCGAACTGCTATTAAAACACCTCCATTTCTAGTTTTTCCTGTATACTCTGCATTACGGTCTTTTCTGAAGATAATATAGTTACGTAACCCCAATTCTGCATCTGTATAATCTGGATTTAGTGAAGTTTCGGTTAACATTATAACGTCATAATAGGTCTGTGCAACGTTGTTGCACAGGTTGACTAATTTTGTGCGCAAACCGTTTACATTTTGATAGTACACTACAAGGTTTGAGTGAAAAACAGTGTCACTTCTATTATGCTTTAATTGTTACGATGCACTACAGTCTATTTTGGATTTTTCTTCAAGCATCCGTTTTTGTAGAGTTGGGCATTGGCGATCAAAAGGACCGTGTTGCGTATCTTCGTTCTGCCCCATGCGTTTGTTAAGGTCAATGCAGTTCAAGCACTGTTTTTGTTGTTGACAGGTATTATCACTGTGTGAATGGCCGCATTTGAAGCAGATTTTATCCTTTTTACAGCTAGACACAAAGTGATTAAAACCACCACACCGGTAACATCTTTTTATTGGTATGTACTCGTAAACGGCACATGCAGCAAAGTTGACACAAAGAGCACCGTTATTCATAATACTGTTGAACGTTTTGCTGTCGCATTCGATAATTGCAAACCATTTATTACCGCCATGTAGCTTTTTTGTAACGATAAGTTTAATTTTAGCGCCTTCTGGTATGAAGTGATTTTGATTCTGCATGGCTTCAACTAGTTCTTCTTGATTCAGCTCCTCTTCTAAACCAACAATTTTTATTTGCGGTTTTTTCAAGATCATTGTACTCAGCACGTATTTGTTCCCCAGTTTTCTTTCCGTTTCTTGTTTAATTTTTTCTAGATGCTCTTTGTTGTCACAACTAATTTTTATGCTTCCATCTCTCAAATTGGTTACTCGTTGAATAGCTACATTGAGTTGTGATAGATTAATGTTTTGTTTTAAATCATTTTTAGTGATAAGGTGAGTTTGTTTTTCGTTAGGTTTAATCAGAATGTGATTGTCAGTTCTTAGAGCAGCTGCATATGTTTTCTGCGATTTTTCATTGTCATTTATTCCCCTTTGTGTGGGAGAAACTGATAAGAATCTGTTGGTGTTCATTAGCTTTATTTGCTCTTGAAGCGCATTGATTATAAGATCTTTATCTCTAATAGTGTTTTTTAACAGTGCATTTTCTGCCTTCAAAACAGCTAGCTCAGTGTAGACATTAGCTTCGGGTTCAGCGAAAACATTATTTGGTGTTAAAACCACTGCAGGTGACTTGGAACAGTTCGGCGATTTTTGTAGGTTAGGGTCGTTCTCAACTTCACAACACACTATTACATCTTCGGACTGAAACTTCACTCCACTGTATAACTTAGCACAACTCCTATGAAAACAGTTTTCACAGTTTGTACACTTTAATGCGGAAGTTAAGTTCGTTTTCTTACACTTTTTACAAGCAGGTAAATTAAGATTGTGTGACCCGGTCGCCATGTTGTATTCATTATTTTGTACATTTTAATTTTTTCTCATTTCGTTTCATACTCAATCTAATTTAGACGTGTCAAAAGGCGTTTGTAGATGTTATTAATACTCTTTTATATAATTTTCAAGCTGTAGAAAACACTGCAAGAACATTAGAATTATTTTGTACATTTTAATTTTCTCTCATTTCGTTTCATACTCAAACTAATTTAAACGTGTCAAAAGGCGTTTGTAGATGCTATTAATACTCTTTTATATAATTTTCAAGCTGTAGAAAACACTGCAAAACCATTAGAATTATTTTGTACATTTTAATTTTCTCTCATTTCGTTTCATACTCAAACTAATTTAAACGTGTCAAAAGGCGTTTGTAGATGCTATTAATACTTTTTTGTATAATTTTCAAGCTGTAGAAAACACTTCAAAACCATTAGAATTATTTTGTACATTTTAATTTTCTCTCATTTCGTTTCATACTCAAACTAATTTAAACGTGTCAAAAGGCGTTTGTAGATGCTATTAATACTGTTTTATAAAATTTTCAAGCTGTAGAAAACACTGCAAGACCATTAGAATTATTTTGTACTTTTTAATTTTCTCTCATTTCGTTTCATACTCAAACTAATTTAAAAGTGTCAAAAGGCGTTTGTAGATGCTATTAATAATCTTTTATATAATTATCAAGCTGTAGAAAACACTGCAAGACCATTAGAATTATTTTGTACATTTTACATTTCTCTCATTTCGTTTCATACTCAAACTAATTTAAACGTGTCAAAAGGCGTTTGTAGATGCTATTAATACTCCTTTATATAATTTTTAAGCTGTAGAAAACACTGCAAGACCATTAGAATTATTTTGTACATTTTAATTTTCTCTCATTTCGTTTCATACTCAAACTAATTTAAAAGTGTCAAAAGGCGTTTGTAGATGCTATTAATAATCTTTTATATAATTATCAAGCTGTAGATAACACTGCAAGACAATTAGAATTATTTTGTACATTTTACATTTCTCTCATTTCGTTTCATACTCAAATTAATTTAAACGTGTCAAAAGGCGTTTGTAGATGTTATTAATACTTTTTTGTATAATTTTCAAGCTGTAGAAAACACTGCAAGACCATTAGAATTATTTTGTACATTTTACATTTCTATCATTTCGTTTCATACTCAAACTAATTTAAACGTGTCAAAAGGCGTTTGTAGATGTTATTAATACTCTTTTATATAATTTTCAAGCTGTAGAAAACACTGCAAAACCATTAGAATTATTTTGTACATTTTAATTTTCTCTCATTTCGTTTCATACTCAAACTAATTTAAACGTGTCAAAAGGCGTTTGTAGATGCTATCAATACTGTTTTATATAATTTTCAAGCTGTAGAAAACACTGCAAGACCATTAGAATTATTTTGTACTTTTTAATTTTCTCTCATTTCGTTTCATACTCAAACTAATTTAAAAGTGTCAAAAGGCGTTTGTAGATGCTATTAATAATCTTTTATATAATTATCAAGCTGTAGAAAACACTGCAAGACCATTAGAATTATTTTGTACATTTTACATTTCTATCATTTCGTTTCATACTCAAACTAATTTAAACGTGTCAAAAGGCGTTTGTAGATGTTATTAATACTCTTTTATATAATTTTCAAGCTGTAGAAAACACTGCAAGACCATTAGAATTATTTTGTACATTTCAACTTTCTCTCATTTCGTTTCATACTCAAACTAATTTAAACGTGTCAAAAGGCGTTTGTAGATGCTATTAATACTCTTTTATATAATTTTCAAGCTGCAGAAAACACTGCAAGACCATTAGAATTATTTTGTACATTTTATTTTTCTCTCATTTCGTTTCATACTCAAACTAATTTAAACGTGTCAAGAGGCGTTTGTAGATGCTATTAATACTCTCTTATATAATTTTCAAGCTGTAGAAAACACTGCGAGACCATTAGAATTATTTAGTACATTTCAACTTTCTCTCATTTCGTTTCATACTCAAACTAATTTAAACGTCTCAAAAGGCGTTTGTAGATGCTATTAATACTCCTTTATATAATTTTTAAGCTGTAGAAAACACTGCAAGACCATTAGAATTATTTTGTACATTTTAATTTTCTCTCATTTCGTTCCATACTCACACTAATTTAAAAGTGTCAAAAGGCGTTTGTAGATGCTATTAATAATCTTTTATATAATTATCAAGCTGTAGAAAACACTGCGAGACAATTAGAATTATTTTGTACATTTTACATTTCTCTCATTTCGTTTCATACTCAAACTAATTTAAACGTGTCAAAAGGCGTTTGTAGATGCTATTAATAATCTTTTATATAATTATCACGCTGTAGAAAACACTGCAAGACCATTAGAATTATTTTGTACATTTTACACATCTCTCATTTCGTTTCATACTCAAACTAATTTAAACGTGTCAAAAGGCGTTTGTAGATGCTATTAATACTCCTTTATATAATTTTTAAGCTGTAGAAAACACTGCAAGACCATTAGAATTATTTTGTACATTTTAATTTTCTCTCATTTCGTTTCATACTCAAACTAATTTAAAAGTGTCAAAAGGCGTTTGTAGATGCTATTAATAATCTTTTATATAATTATCAAGCTGTAGATAACACTGCAAGACAATTAGAATTATTTTGTACATTTTACATTTCTCTCATTTCGTTTCATACTCAAACTAATTTAAACGTGTCAAAATGCGTTTGTAGATGTTATTAATACTCTTTTATATAATTTTCAAGCTGTAGAAAATTCTGCAAAACCATTAGAATTATTTTGTACATTTTAATTTTCTCTTATTTTGTTTCATACTCAAACTAATTTAAACGTGTCAAAAGGCGTTTGTAGATGCTATTTATACTCTTTTATGTAATTTTGAAGCTGTAGAAAACACTGCAAGACCATTAGAATTATTTTGAACATTTTATTTTTCTCTCATTTCGTTTCATACTCAAACTAATTTACACGTGTCAAGAGCCGTTTGTAGATGCTATTAATACTCTCTTATATAATTTTCAAACTGTAGAAAACACTGCAAGACCATTAGAATTATTTTGTACATTTCAACTTTCTCTCATTTCGTTTCATACTCAAACTAATTTATACGTGTCAAAAGGCGTTTGTAGATGCTATTAATACTCTTTTATATAATTTTCAAGCTGTAGAAAACACTGCAAGACCATTAGAATTATTTTGTACATTTTAATTTTTTCTCATTTCGTTTCCTACTCAATCTAATTTAGACGTGTCAAAAGGCGTTTGTAGATGCTATTAATACTCTTTTATATAATTATCAAGCTGTAGAAAACACTGCAAGACCATTAGAATTATTTTGCACATTTCAACTTTTTCTCATTTCGTTTCATACTCAAACTAATTTAAACGTGTCAAAAGGCGTTTGTAGATGCTATTAATACTCTTTTATATAATTTTCAAGCTGCAGAAAACACTGCAAGACCATTAGAATTATTTTGTACATTTTATTTTTCTCTCATTTCGTTTCATACTCAAACTAATTTAAACGTGTCAAGAGGCGTTTGTAGATGCTATTAATACTCTCTTATATAATTTTCAAGCTGTAGAAAACACTGCAAGACCATTAGAATTATTTTGTACATTTCAACTTTCTCTCATTTCGTTTCATACTCAAACTAATTTAAACGTGTCAGAAGGCGTTTGTAGATGCTATTAATAATCTTTTATATAATTATCAAGCTGTAGAAAACACTGCAAGACCATTGGAATTATTTTGTACATTTTACATTTCTCTCATTTCGTTTCATACTCAAACTAATTTAATCGTGTCAAAAGGCGTTTGTAGATGCTATTAATACTCCTTTATATAATTTTCAAGCTGCAGAAAACACTGCAAGACCATTAGAATTATTTTGTACATTTTAATTTTTTCTCATTTCGTTTCATACTCAATCTAATTTAGACGTGTCAAAAGGCGTTTGTAGATGCTATTAATACTCTTTTATATAATTTTCAAGCTGTAGAAAACACTGCAAGACCATTAGAATTATTTTGTACATTTTAATTTTCTCACATTTCGTTTCATACTCAAACTAATTTAAACGTGTCAAAAGGCGTTTGTAGATGCTATTAATACTCTTTTGTATAATTTTCAAGCTGTAGAAAACACTGCAAAACCATTAGAATTATTTTGTACATTTTAATTTTCTCTCATTTCGTTTCATACTCAAACTAATTTAAACGTGTCAAAAGGCGTTTGTAGATGCTATTAATACTCTTTTGTATAATTTTCAAGCTGTAGAAAACACTGCAAAACCATTAGAATTATTTTGTACATTTTAATTTTTTCTCATTTCGTTTCATACTCAATCTAATTTAGACGTGTCAAAAGGCGTTTGTAGATGCTATTAATACTCTTTTATATAATTTTCAAGCTGTAGAAAACACTGCAAGACCATTAGAATTATTTTGTACATTTTAATTTTCTCTCATTTCGTTTCATACTCAAACTAATTTAAACGTGTCAAAAGGCGTTTGTAGATGCTATTAATACTCTTTTATATAATTTTCAAGCTGTAGAAAACACTGCAAGACCTTTAGAATTATTTTTTTCATTTTAATTTTCTCTCATTTCGTTTCATACTCAAACTAATTTAAAAGTGTCAAAAGGCGTTTGTAGATGCTATTAATACTCCTTTATATAATTTTTAAGCTGTAGAAAACACTGCAAGACCATTAGAATTATTTTGTACATTTTACATTTCTCTCATTTCTTTTCATACTCAAACTAATTTAAACGTGTCAAAAGACGTTTGTAGATGCTATTAATACTCCTTTATATAATTTTTAAGCTGTAGAAAACACTGCAAGACCATTAGAATTATTTTGTACATTTTAATTTTCTCTCATGTCGTTTCATACTCAAACTAATTTAAACGTGTCAAAAGGCGTTTGTAGATGTTATTAATACTCTTTTATATAATTTTCAAGCTGTAGAAAATTCTGCAAAACCATTAGAATTATTTTGTACATTTTAATTTTTTCTTATTTTGTTTCATACTCAAACTAATTTAAACGTGTCAAAAGGCGTTTGTAAATGCTATTAATACTCTTTTATGTAATTTTGAAGCTGTAGAAAACACTGCAAGACCATTAGAATTATTTTGTACATTTTAATTTTCTCTCATTTCGTTTCATACTCAAACTAATTTAAACGTGTCAAAAGGCGTTTGTAGATGTTATTAATACTCTTTTATATAATTTTCAAGCTGTAGAAAATTCTGCAAAACCATTAGAATTATTTTGTACATTTTAATTTTTTCTTATTTTGTTTCATACTCAAACTAATTTAAACGTGTCAAGAGGCGTTTGTAGATGCTATTAATACTCTCTTATATAATTTTCAAAC
>CALNHX010012147.1:0-25000 GCA_940337035.1 Agriotes lineatus
GACAAGCCAAGACAAGCCAAGCCAAGCCAAGCCAAGCCAACCCAAGCCTACCCAAGCCCAACCAAGCCAGGCCAAGCCAAACCAAGGCAAGCCAAGGTAAGCCAGGCCAAGCCAAACCAAGGCAAGCCAACTTAAGCCAAGCCAATCCAAGCCAAGCCAAGCCAAGCCAAGCCAAGCCAAGCCAAGCCAAGCCAAGCCAAGCCAAGTCAAGCTAAGCCAAGCCAAGCCAAGCCAAGCCAAGCCAAGCCAAGCCAACCCAAGCCAAGCCAAACCAACCCAAGCCAAGCCAACCCAAGCCAACCCAAGCCATGCCAAGCCAAGCCAAGCCAAGCCAAGCCAAGCCAAACCAACCCAAGCCAAGCCAAGCCAAGCCAAGCCAAGCCAAGCCAAGCCAAGCCAAGCCAAGCCAAGCCAAGCCAAGCTAACCCAAGCCAAGCCAAACCAACCCAAACCAAGCCAACCTAAGCCAACCCAAGCCATGCCAAGCCAAGCCAAGCCAAGCCAAGCCAAGCCAAGCCAAACCAACCCAAGCCAAACCAAGCCAATCCAAGACAAGCGAAGCCAAGCCAAGCCAAGCCAAGCCAAGCCAAGCCAACCCAAACCAAGCCAGGCCAAGCCAAACCAAGGCAAGTCAACTTAAGCCAAGCCAATCCAAGCCAAGCCAAGCCAAGCCAAGCCAACCCAAGCCAAGCCAAACCAACCCAAGCCAAGCCAACCCAAGCCAACCCAAGCCATGCCAAGCCAAGCCAAGCCAAGCCAAGCCAAGCCAAGCCAAACCAACCCAAGCCAAGCCAAGCCAAGCCAAGCCAAGCCAAGCCAAGCCAAGCCAAGCCAATCCAAGAGAAGCCAAGCCTAGCCAAGCCAAGCCAAGCCAAGCCAAGCCAAGACAAGCCAAGCCAAGCCAAGCCAAGCCAAGACAAGCCCAGCCAAGCCAAGCCAAGCCAAGCCAAGACAAGCCAAGCCAAGCCAAGCCAAGCCAAGCCAAGCAAAGCCAAGCCAAGCCAAGCCAAGACAAGCCCAGCCGAGCCAAGCCAAGACAAGCCAAACCAAGACAAGCCAAGCCAAGCCAAGACAAGCCAGTCCAAGCGAAGCCAAGCCAAGCCAAGAGAAGCCAAGCCAAGCCAAGCCAAGACAAGCCAAGCCAAGCCAAGCAGAGCCAAGCCAGGCCAAGCCAAGCCAAGCCCCCCCAAGCCAAAACAAGCCCTGCCAGGCCCAGCCAAGCCGAGCCGAGCCGAGCCGAGCCGAGCCAAGCCAAGCCAAGCCAAGCTAGGCCAACCCAAGCCAAGCCAAGCCAAGCCAAGCCAAGCCAAGCCAAGCCAAACCAAGCCAAGCCAAACCAAGCCAAGCCAAGCCAACCCAAGCCAGGCCAAGCCAAGCCAAGCCAAGCCAAGCCAAGCCAAGCTAGGCCAACCCAAGCCAAGCCAAACCAAGCCAAGCCAAGCCAAGCTAGGACAACCCAAGCCAAGCCAAGCCAAGCCAAGCCAAGCCAAGCCAAGCCAAACCAAGCCAAGCCAAGCCAAGCCAAGCCAAGCCAACCCAAGCCAGGCCAAGCCAAGCCAAGCCAAGCCAAGCCAAGCCAAGCCACGCCAGGCCAGGCCAGGCCAGGCCAGGTCAGGCCACGCCAAGCCAAGCCAAGCCAAGCCAAGCCAAGCCAAGCCAAGCCAAGCCAAGCCAAGCCAAGCCAACCCAGGCCAGGCCAAGCCATGCCAAGCCAAGCCAAGCCAAGCCAAGCCAAGCCAAGCCAAGCCAAGCCAAGCCAAGCCAAGCCAAGCCAAGCCAAGCCAAGCCAAGCCAAGCCAAGCCAAGCCAAGCCAAGCCAAGCCAACCCAGGCCAAGCTAAGCCAAGCCAAGCCAAGCCAAGCCAAGCCAAGCCAACCCAAGCCAAGCCAAGCCAAGCCAAGCCAAGCCAAGCCAAGCCAAGCCTAGCCAAGCCAAGCCTAGCCAAGCCAAGCCAAGCCAAGCCAAGCCAAGCCAAGCCAAGCCAAGCCAAGCCAAGCCAAGCCAAGCCAAGCCAGGCCAAGCCAAACCAAGCCAAGCCAAGCCAAGCACAGCCAAGCCAAGCCAAGCCATCCCAAGCCAAGCCAAGCCAAGCCAAGCCAAGCCAAGCCAAGCCAAGCCAAGCCAAACCAAGCCAAGCCAAGCCAAGCCAAGCCAAGCCAAGCCAAGCCAAGCCAAGCCAAGCCAAGCCAAGCCAAGCTAGGCCAACCCAAGCCAAGCGAAGCCAAGCCAAGCCAAGCCAAGCCAAGCCAAACCAAGCCAAGCCAAGCCAAGCCAAGCCAAGCCAGGCCAAGCCAAGCCAAGCCAAGCCAAGCCAAGCCAAGCCACGCCAGGCCAGGCCACGCCAGGCCAGGCCAGGCCAGGCCAGGCCAGGCCACGCCAAGCCAAGCCAAGCCAAGCCAAGCCAAGCCAAACCAAGCCAAGCCAACCCAGGCCAGGCCAGGCCAAGCCAAGCCAAGCTAAGCCAAGCCAAGCCAAGCCAAGCCAAGCCAAGCCAAGCCAAGCCAAGCCAAGCCAAGCCAAGCCAAGCCAAGCCAAGCCAAGCCAAGCCAAGCCTAGCCAAGCCAAGCCAAGCCAAGCCAAGCCAAGCCAAGCCAAGCCAAGCCAAGCCAAGCCAAGCCAAGCCAAGCCAAGCCAAGCCAAGCCAAGCCAAGCCAAGCCAAGCCAAGCCAAGCCAAGCCAAGCCAAGCCAAGCCAAGCCAAGCCAAGCCAAGCCAAGCCAAGCCAAGCCAAGCCAAGCCAAGCCAAGCCAAGCCAAGCCAAGCCAAGCCAAGCCAAGCCAAGCCAAGCCAAGCCAAGCCAAGCCAAGCCAAGCCAAGCCAAGCCAAGCCAAGCCAAGCCAAGCCAAGCCAAGCCAAGCCAAGCCAAGCCAAGCCAAGCCAAGCCAAGCCAAGCCAAGCCAAGCCAAGCCAAGCCAAGCCAAGCCAAGCCAAGCCAAGCCAAGCCAAGCCAAGCCAAGCCAAGCCAAGCCAAGCCAAGCCAAGCCAAGCCAAGCCAAGCCAAGCCAAGCCAAGCCAAGCCAAGCCAAGCCAAGCCAAGCCAAGCCAAGCCAAGCCAAGCCAAGCCAAGCCAAGCCAAGCCAAGCCAAGCCAAGCCAAGCCAAGCCAAGCCAAGCCAAGCCAAGCCAAGCCAAGCCAAGCCAAGCCAAGCCAAGCCAAGCCAAGCCAAGCCAAGCCAAGCCAAGCCAAGCCAAGCCAAGCCAAGCCAAGCCAAGCCAAGCCAAGCCAAGCCAAGCCAAGCCAAGCCAAGCCAAGCCAAGCCAAGCCAAGCCAAGCCAAGCCAAGCCAAGCCAAGCCAAGCCAAGCCAAGCCAAGCCAAGCCAAGCCAAGCCAAGCCAAGCCAAGCCAAGCCAAGCCAAGCCAAGCCAAGCCAAGCCAAGCCAAGCCAAGCCAAGCCAAGCCAAGCCAAGCCAAGCCAAGCCAAGCCAAGCCAAGCCAAGCCAAGCCAAGCCAAGCCAAGCCAAGCCAAGCCAAGCCAAGCCAAGCCAAGCCAAGCCAAGCCAAGCCAAGCCAAGCCAAGCCAAGCCAAGCCAAGCCAAGCCAAGCCAAGCCAAGCCAAGCCAAGCCAAGCCAAGCCAAGCCAAGCCAAGCTAGGCCAACCCAAGCCAAGCTATCCCAAGCCAAGCCAAGCTAAGCCAGGCCAAGCCAAACCAAGCCAAGCCAAGCCAAGCACAGCCAAGCCAAGCCAAGACATCCCAAGCCAAGCCAAGCCAAGCCAAGCCAAGCCAAGCCAAGCCAAACCAAGCCTAGCCAAGCCAAGCCAAGCCAAGCCAAGCCAAGCCAAGCCAAGCCAAGCCAAGCCAAGCTAGGCCAACCCAAGCCAAGCCAAGCCAAGCCAAGCCAAGCCAAGCCAAGCCAAGCCAAGCCACGCCAAGCCAAGCCAAGCCAAGCCAAGCCAAGCCAAGCCAAGCTAAGCCAAACCAACACAAGCCAAGCCAAGCCAAGCCAAGCCAAGCCAAACCAAGTCAAGCCAAGCCAAGCCAAGTCAAGCCAAGCCAAGCCAAGCCAAGCCAAGCCAAGCCAAGCAAAGCCAAGCCAAGCCAAGCCAAGCCAAGCCAAGCCAAGCTAAGCCAAGCCAAACCAACCCAAGCCAAGCCAAACCAAGCCAATCCAAGCCAAGCCAGGCCAGGTCAGACCAGGCCAGGCAGGCCAGGCCAAGCCAAGCCAAGCCACGCCAAGCCAAGCCAAGCCAAGCCAAACCAAACTAAGCCAAACCAACACAAGCCAAGCCAAGCCAAGCCAAGCCAAGCCAAACCAAGTCAAGCCAAGCCAAGCCAAGCCAAGCCAAGCCAAGCCAAGCCAAGCCAAGCCAAGCCAAGCCAAGCCAAGCAAAGCCAAGCCAAACCAAGCCAAGCCAACATAAGCCAAGCCAAGCCAAGCCAAGCCAAGCCAAGCCAAGCCAAGCCAAGCCAAGCCAAGCCAAGCCAAGCCAAGCCAAGCCAAGCCAAGCCAAGCCAAGCCAAGCCAAGCCAAGCCAAGCCAAGCCAAGCCAAGCCAAGCCAAGCCAAGCCAAGCCAAGCCAAGCCAAGCCAAGCCAAGCCAAGCCAAGCCAAGCCAAGCCAAGCCAAGCCAAGCCAAGCCAAGCCAAGCCAAGCCAAGCCAAGCCAAGCCAAGCCAAGCCAAGCCAAGCCAAGCCAAGCCAAGCCAAGCCAAGCCAAGCCAAGCCAAGCCAAGCCAAGCCAAGCCAAGCCAAGCCAAGCCAAGCCAAGCCAAGCCAAGCCAAGCCAAGCCAAGCCAAGCCAAGCCAAGCCAAGCCAAGCCAAGCCAAGCCAAGCCAAGCCAAGCCAAGCCAAGCCAAGCCAAGCCAAGCCAAGCCAAGCCAAGCCAAGCCAAGCCAAGCCAAGCCAAGCCAAGCCAAGCCAAGCCAAGCCAAGCCAAGCCAAGCCAAGCCAAGCCAAGCCAAGCCAAGCCAAGCCAAGCCAAGCCAAGCCAAGCCAAGCCAAGCCAAGCCAAGCCAAGCCAAGCCAAGCCAAGCCAAGCCAAGCCAAGCCAAGCCAAGCCAAGCCAAGCCAAGCCAAGCCAAGCCAAGCCAAGCCAAGCCAAGCCAAGCCAAGCCAAGCCAAGCCAAGCCAAGCCAAGCCAAGCCAAGCCAAGCCAAGCCAAGCCAAGCCAAGCCAAGCCAAGCCAAGCCAAGCCAAGCCAAGCCAAGCCAAGCCAAGCCAAGCCAAGCCAAGCCAAGCCAAGCCAAGCCAAGCCAAGCCAAGCCAAGCCAAGCCAAGCCAAGCCAAGCCAAGCCAAGCCAAGCCAAGCCAAGCCAAGCCAAGCCAAGCCAAGCCAAGCCAAGCCAAGCCAAGCCAAGCCAAGCCAAGCCAAGCCAAGCCAAGCCAAGCCAAGCCAAGCCAAGCCAAGCCAAGCCAAGCCAAGCCAAGCCAAGCCAAGCCAAGCCAAGCCAAGCCAGGAGAAGCCAAGCCAAGCCAAGCCAAGCCAAGCCAAGCTAAGCCAAGCCAAGAGAAGCCAAGCAAAGCCAAGCCAAGCCAAGCCAAGCCAAGCCAAGCCAAGCCAAGCCAAGCCAAGCCAAGCCAAGCCAAGCCAAGCCAAGCCAAGCCAAGCCAAGCCAAGCCAAGCCAAGCCAAGCCAAGCCTAGCCAAGCCAAGCCAAGCCAAGCCAAGCCAAGCCAAGCCAAGCCAAGCCAAGCCAAGCCAAGCCAAGCCAAGCTAGGCCAACCCAAGCCAAGCTATCCCAAGCCAAGCCAAGCTAAGCCAGGCCAAGCCAAACCAAGCCAAGCCAAGCCAAGCCACGCCAGGCCAGGCCACGCCAAGCCAAGCCAAGCCAAGCCAAGCCAAGCCAAGCCAAGCCAGGAGAAGCCAAGCCAAGCCAAGCCAAGCCAAGCCAAGCCAAGCCAAGCCAAGAGAAGCCAAGCCAAGCCAAGCCAAGCCAAGCCAAGCCAAGCCAAGCCAAGCCAAGCCAAGCCAAGCCAAGCCAAGCCAAGCCAAGCCAAGCCAAACCAAGCCAAGCCAAGCCAAGCCAAGCCAAGCCAAGCCTAGCCAAGCCAAGCCAAGCCAAGCCAAGCCAAGCCAAGCCAAGCCAAGCCAAGCCAAGCCAAGCCAAGCCAAGCTAGGCCAACCCAAGCCAAGCTATCCCAAGCCAAGCCAAGCTAAGCCAGGCCAAGCCAAACCAAGCCAAGCCAAGCCAAGCACAGCCAAGCCAAGCCAAGACATCCCAAGCCAAGCCGAGCCGAGCCGAGCCGAGCCGAGCCGAGCCGAGCCGAGCCGAGCCGAGCCGAGCCGAGCCGAGCCGAGCCGAGCCGAGCCGAGCCGAGCCGAGCCGAGCCGAGCCGAGCCGAGCCGAGCCGAGCCGAGCCGAGCCGAGCCGAGCCGAGCCGAGCCGAGCCGAGCCGAGCCGAGCCGAGCCGAGCCGAGCCGAGCCGAGCCGAGCCGAGCCGAGCCGAGCCGAGCCGAGCCGAGCCGAGCCGAGCCGAGCCGAGCCGAGCCGAGCCGAGCCGAGCCCAGCCGAGCCAAGCCAAGCCAAGCCAAGCCAAGCCAAGCCAAGCCAAGCCAAGACAAGCCAAGCCAAGCCAAGCCAAGCCAAGCCAAGCCAAGCCAAGCCAAGCCAAGCCAAGCCAAGCCAAGCCAAGCCAAGCCAAGCCAAGCCAAGCCAAGCCAAGCCAAGCCAAGCCAAGCCAAGCCAAGCCAAGCCAAGCCAAGCCAAGCGAAGCCAAGCCAAGCCAAGCCAAGCCAAGCCAAGCCAAGCCAAGCCAAGCCAAGCCAAGCCAAGCCAAGCCAAGCCAAGCCAAGCCAAGCCAAGCCAAGCCAAGCCAAGCAAAGCCAAGCCAAGCCAAGCCAAGCCAAGCCAAGCCAAGCCAAGCTGAGCCAAGCCAAACCAACCCAAGCCAAGCCAAGCCAAGCCAATCCAAGCCAAGCCAGGCCAGGTCAGACCAGGCCAGGCAGGCCAGGCCAAGCCAAGCCAAGCCACGCCAAGCCAAGCCAAGCCAAGCCAAGCCAAGCCAAACCAAACTAAGCCAAACCAACACAAGCCAAGCCAAGCCAAGCCAAGCCAAGCCAAACCAAGTCAAGCCAAGCCAAGCCAAGCCAAGCCAAGCCAAGCCAAGCCAAGCCAAGCCAAGCCAAGCCAAGCCAAGCAAAGCCAAGCCAAGCCAAGCCAAGCCAACATAAGCCAAGCCAAGCCAAGCCAAGCCAAGCCAAGCCAAGCCAAGCCAAGCCAAGCCAAGCCAAGCCAAGCCAAGCCAAGCCAAGCCAAGCCAAGCCAAGCCAAGCCTAGCCAAGCCAAGCCAAGCCAAGCCAAGCCAAGCCAAGCCAAGCCAAGCCAAGCCAAGCCAAGCCAAGCCAAGCCAAGCCAAGCCAAGCCAAGACAAGCCAAGACAAGCCAAGCCAAGCCAAGCCAAGCCAACCCAAGCCTACCCAAGCCCAACCAAGCCAGGCCAAGCCAAACCAAGGCAAGCCAACATAAGCCAAGCCAAGCCAAGCCAAGCCAAGCCAAGCCAAGCCAAGCCAAGCCAAGCCAAGCCAAGCCAAGCCAAGCCAAGCCAAGCCAAGCCAAGCCAAGCCAAGCCAAGCCAAGCCAAGCCAAGCCAAGCCAAGCCAAGCCAAGCCAAGCCAAGCCAAGCCAAGCCAAGCCAAGCCAAGCCAAGCCAAGCCAAGCCAAGCCAAGCCAAGCCAAGCCAAGCCAAGCCAAGCCAAGCCAAGCCAAGCCAAGCCAAGCCAAGCCAAGCCAAGCCAAGCCAAGCCAAGCCAAGCCAAGCCAAGCCAAGCCAAGCCAAGCCAAGCCAAGCCAAGCCAAGCCAAGCCAAGCCAAGCCAAGCCAAGCCAAGCCAAGCCAAGCCAAGCCAAGCCAAGCCAAGCCAAGCCAAGCCAAGCCAAGCCAAGCCAAGCCAAGCCAAGCCAAGCCAAGCCAAGCCAAGCCAAGCCAAGCCAAGCCAAGCCAAGCCAAGCCAAGCCAAGCCAAGCCAAGCCAAGCCAAGCCAAGCCAAGCCAAGCCAAGCCAAGCCAAGCCAAGCCAAGCCAAGCCAAGCCAAGCCAAGCCAAGCCAAGCCAAGCCAAGCCAAGCCAAGCCAAGCCAAGCCAAGCCAAGCCAAGCCAAGCCAAGCCAAGCCAAGCCAAGCCAAGCCAAGCCAAGCCAAGCCAAGCCAAGCCAAGCCAAGCCAAGCCAAGCCAAGCCAAGCCAAGCCAAGCCAAGCCAAGCCAAGCCAAGCCAAGCCAAGCCAAGCAAAGCCAAGCCAAGCCAAGCCAAGCCAAGCCAAGCCAAGCCAAGCTGAGCCAAGCCAAACCAACCCAAGCCAAGCCAAGCCAAGCCAATCCAAGCCAAGCCAGGCCAGGTCAGACCAGGCCAGGCAGGCCAGGCCAAGCCAAGCCAAGCCACGCCAAGCCAAGCCAAGCCAAGCCAAGCCAAGCCAAACCAAACTAAGCCAAACCAACACAAGCCAAGCCAAGCCAAGCCAAGCCAAGCCAAACCAAGTCAAGCCAAGCCAAGCCAAGCCAAGCCAAGCCAAGCCAAGCCAAGCCAAGCCAAGCCAAGCCAAGCAAAGCCAAGCCAAGCCAAGCCAAGCCAACATAAGCCAAGCCAAGCCAAGCCAAGCCAAGCCAAGCCAAGCCAAGCCAAGCCAAGCCAAGCCAAGCCAAGCCAAGCCAAGCCAAGCCAAGCCAAGCCAAGCCAAGCCAAGCCAAGCCAAGCCAAGCCAAGCCAAGCCAAGCCAAGCCAAGCCAAGCCAAGCCAAGCCAAGCCAAGCCAAGCCAAGCCAAGCCAAGTCAAGCCAAGCCAAGCCAAGCCAAGCCAAGCCAAGACAAGCCAAGACAAGCCAAGCCAAGCCAAGCCAAGCCAACCCAAGCCTACCCAAGCCCAACCAAGCCAGGCCAAGCCAAACCAAGGCAAGCCAAGGTAAGCCAGGCCAAGCCAAACCAAGGCAAGCCAACTTAAGCCAAGCCAATCCAAGCCAAGCCAAGCCAAGCCAAGCCAAGCCAAGCCAAGCCAAGCCAAGCCAAGCCAAGTCAAGCTAAGCCAAGCCAAGCCAAGCCAAGCCAAGCCAAGCCAAGCCAACCCAAGCCAAGCCAAACCAACCCAAGCCAAGCCAACCCAAGCCAACCCAAGCCATGCCAAGCCAAGCCAAGCCAAGCCAAGCCAAGCCAAACCAACCCAAGCCAAGCCAAGCCAAGCCAAGCCAAGCCAAGCCAAGCCAAGCCAAGCCAAGCCAAGCCAAGCCAAGCTAACCCAAGCCAAGCCAAACCAACCCAAACCAAGCCAACCTAAGCCAACCCAAGCCATGCCAAGCCAAGCCAAGCAAAGCCAAGCCAAGCCAAGCCAAACCAACCCAAGCCAAACCAAGCCAATCCAAGACAAGCGAAGCCAAGCCAAGCCAAGCCAAGCCAAGCCAAGCCAACCCAAACCAAGCCAGGCCAAGCCAAACCAAGGCAAGTCAACTTAAGCCAAGCCAATCCAAGCCAAGCCAAGCCAAGCCAAGCCAACCCAAGCCAAGCCAAACCAACCCAAGCCAAGCCAACCCAAGCCAACCCAAGCCAGTCCAAGCGAAGCCAAGCCAAGCCAAGCCAAGACAAGCCAAGCCAAGCCAAGCAGAGCCAAGCCAGGCCAAGCCAAGCCAAGCCCACCCAAGCCAAAACAAGCCCTGCCAGGCCCAGCCAAGCCGAGCCGAGCCGAGCCGAGCCGAGCCAAGCCAAGCCAAGCCAAGCTAGGCCAACCCAAGCCAAGCCAAGCCAAGCCAAGCCAAGCCAAGCCAAACCAAGCCAAGCCAAACCAAGCCAAGCCAAGCCAACCCAAGCCAGGCCAAGACAAGCCAAGCCAAGCCAAGCCAAGCCAAGCTAGGCCAACCCAAGCCAAGCCAAGCCAAGCCAAGCCAAGCCAAGCCAAGCCAAGCTAGGCCAACCCAAGCCAAGCCAAGCCAAGCCAAGCCAAGCCAAACCAAGCCAAACCAAGCCAAGCTAAGCCAAGCCAAGCCAAGCCAACCCAAGCCAGGCCAAGCCAAGCCAAGCCAAGCCAAGCCAAGCCAAGCCACGCCAGGCCAGGCCAGGCCAGGCCAGGTCAGGCCACGAAAAGCCAAGCCAAGCCAAGCCAAGCCAAGCCAAGCCAAGCCAAGCCAAGCCAAGCCAAGCCAAGCCAACCCAGGCCAGGCCAAGCCAAGCCAAGCCAAGCCAAGCCAAGCCAAGCCAAGCCAAGCCAAGCCAAGCCAAGCCAAGCCAAGCCAAGACAAGCCAAGCCAAGCCAAGCCAAGCCAACCCAGGCCAGGCTAAGCCAAGCCAAGCCAAGCCAAGCCAAGCCAACCCAAGCCAAGCCAAGCCAAGCCAAGCCAAGCCAAGCCAAGCCAAGCCAAGCCAAGCCAAGCCAAGCCAAGCCAAGCCAAGCCAAGCCAAGCCAATCCAAGCCAAGCCAAGCCAAGCCAACCCAGGCCAGGCTAAGCCAAGCCAAGCCAAGCCAAGCCAAGCCAAGCCAACCCAAGCCAAGCCAAGCCAAGCCAGGCCAAGCCAAACCAAGGCAAGCCAACTTAAGCCAAGCCAATCCAAGCCAAGCCAAGCCAAGCCAAGCCAAACCAAGGCAAGCCAACTTAAGCCAAGCCAATCCAAGCCAAGCCAAGCCAAGCCAAGCCAACCCAAGCCAAGCCAAACCAACCCAAGCCAAGCCAACCCAAGCCAACCCAAGCCATGCCAAGCCAAGCCAAGCCAAGCCAAGCCAAGCCAAGCCAAACCAACCCAAGCCAAGCCAAGCCAAGCCAAGCCAGGCCAAGCCAATCCAATCCAAGAGAAGCCAAGCCAAGCCAAGCCAAGCCAAGCCAAGCCAAGCCAAGACAAGCCAAGCCAAGCCAAGCCAAGCCAAGACAAGCCCAGCCAAGCCAAGCCAAGCCAAGCCAAGACAAGCCAAGCCAAGCCAAGCCAAGCCAACCCAGGCCAGGCCAAGCCAAGCCAAGCCAAGCCAAGCCAAGCCAAGCCAAGCCAAGCCAAGCCAAGCCAAGCCAAGCCACGCCAGGCCAGGCCAGGCCAGGCCAGGTCAGGCCACGAAAAGCCAAGCCAAGCCAAGCCAAGCCAAGCCAAGCCAAGCCAAGCCAAGCCAAGCCAAGCCAAGCCAACCCAGGCCAGGCCAAGCCAAGCCAAGCCAAGCCAAGCCAGGCCAAGCCAAGCCAAGCCAAGCCAAGCCAAGCCAAGCCAAGCCAAGACAAGCCAAGCCAAGCCAAGCCAAGCCAACCCAGGCCAGGCTAAGCCAAGCCAAGCCAAGCCAAGCCAAGACAAGCCAAGCCAAGCCAAGCCAAGCCAACCCAGGCCAGGCCAAGCCAAGCCAAGCCAAGCCAAGCCAGGCCAAGCCAAGCCAAGCCAAGCCAAGCCAAGCCAAGCCACGCCAGGCCAGGCCAGGCCAGGCCAGGTCAGGCCACGAAAAGCCAAGCCAAGCCAAGCCAAGCCAAGCCAAGCCAAGCCAAGCCAAGCCAAGCCAAGCCAACCCAGGCCAGGCCAAGCCAAGCCAAGCCAAGCCAAGCCAAGCCAAGCCAAGCCAAGCCAAGCCAAGCCAAGCCAAGCCAAGCCAAGACAAGCCAAGCCAAGCCAAGCCAAGCCAACCCAGGCCAGGCTAAGCCAAGCCAAGCCAAGCCAAGCCAAGCCAAGCCAACCCAAGCCAAGCCAAGCCAAGCCAAGCCAAGCCAAGCCAAGCCAAGCCAAGCCAAGCCAAGCCAAGCCAAGCCAAGCCAAGCCAAGCCAAGCCAATCCAAGCCAAGCCAAGCCAAGCCAAGCCAAGCCAAGCCAAGCCAAGCCAAGTCAAGCTAAGCCAAGCCAAGCCAAGCCAAGCCAAGCCAAGCCAAGCCAACCCAAGCGAAGCCAAACCAACCCAAGCCAAGCCAACCCAAGCCATGCCAAGCCAAGCCAAGCCAAGCCGAGCCAAGCCAAACCAACCCAAGCCAAGCCAAGCCAAGCCAAGCCAAGCCAAGCCAAGCCAAGCCAAGCCAACCCAAGCCAAGCCAAACCAACCCAAACCAAGCCAACCTAAGCCAACCCAAGCCATGCCAAGCCAAGCCAAGCCAAGCCAAGCCAAGCCTAGCCAAACCAACCCAAGCCAAACCAAGCCAATCCATGACAAGCGAAGCCAAGCCAAGCCAAGCCAAGCCAAGCCAAGCCAAGCCAACCCAAACCAAGCCAGGCCAAGCCAAACCAAGGCAAGCCAACTTAAGCCAAGCCAATCCAAGCCAAGCCAAGCCAAGCCAAGCCAACCCAAACCAAGCCAAACCAACCCAAGCCAAGCCAACCCAAGCCAACCCAAGCCATGCCAAGCCAAGCCAAGCCAAGCCAAGCCAAGCCAAGCCAAACCAACACAAGCCAAGCCAAGCCAAGCCAAGCCAAGCCAAGCCAAGCCAAGCCAATACAAGAGAAGCCAAGCCAAGCCAAGCCAAGCCAAGCCAAGCCAAGCCAAGACAAGCAAGCCAAGCCAAGCCAAGCCAAGACAAGCCAAGCCAAGCCAAGCCAAGCCAAGACAAGCCAAGCCAAGCCAAGCCAAGCCAAGCAAAGCCAAACCAAGCCAAGCCAAGACAAGCCCAGCCGAGCCAAGCCAAGAGAAGCCAAGCCAAGACAAGCCAAGCCAAGCCAAGACAAGCCAGTCCAAGCGAAGCCAAGCCAAGCCAAGAGAAGCCAAGCCAAGCCAAGCCAAGACAAGCCAAGTCAAGCCAAGCAGAGCCAAGCCAAGCCAAGCCAAGCCAAGCCAAGCCAAGCCAAGCCAAGCCAAGCCAAGCCAAGCCAACCCAAGCCAAGCCAAACCAACCCAAGCCAAGCCAACCCAAGCCAAAACAAGCCATGCCAAGCCAAGCCAAGCCAAGCCAAGCCAAGCCAAGCCAAACCAACCCAAGCCAAGCCAAGCCAAGCCAAGCCAAGCCAAGCCAAGCCAAGCCAAGCCAAGCCAAGCCAACCCAAGCCAAGCCAAACCAACCCAAACAAAGCCAACCTAAGCCAACCCAAGCCATGCCAAGCCAAGCCAAGCCAAGCTAAGCCAAGCCAAGCCAAACCAACCCAAGCCAAGCCAAGCCAATCCAAGACAAGCGAAGCCAAGCCAAGCTAAGCCAAGCCAAGCCAAGCCAACCCAAACCAAGCCAGGCCAAGCCAAACCAAGGCAAGCCAACTTAAGCCAAGCCAATCCATGCCAAGCCAAGCCAAACCAAGCCAAGCCAAACCAAGCCAATCCAAGACAAGCGAAGCCAAGCCAAGCCAAGCCAAGCCAAGCCAAGCCAACCCAAACCAAGCCAGGCCAAGCCAAACCAAGGCAAGTCAACTTAAGCCAAGCCAATCCAAGCCAAGCCAAGCCAAGCCAAGCCAACCCAAGCCAAGCCAAACCAACCCAAGCCAAGCCAACCCAAGCCAACCCAAGCCAGTCCAAGCGAAGCCAAGCCAAGCCAAGCCAAGACAAGCCAAGCCAAGCCAAGCAGAGCCAAGCCAGGCCAAGCCAAGCCAAGCCCACCCAAGCCAAAACAAGCCCTGCCAGGCCCAGCCAAGCCGAGCCGAGCCGAGCCGAGCCGAGCCAAGCCAAGCCAAGCCAAGCTAGGCCAACCCAAGCCAAGCCAAGCCAAGCCAAGCCAAGCCAAGCCAAACCAAGCCAAGCCAAACCAAGCCAAGCCAAGCCAACCCAAGCCAGGCCAAGACAAGCCAAGCCAAGCCAAGCCAAGCCAAGCTAGGCCAACCCAAGCCAAGCCAAGCCAAGCCAAGCCAAGCCAAGCCAAGCCAAGCTAGGCCAACCCAAGCCAAGCCAAGCCAAGCCAAGCCAAGCCAAACCAAGCCAAACCAAGCCAAGCTAAGCCAAGCCAAGCCAAGCCAACCCAAGCCAGGCCAAGCCAAGCCAAGCCAAGCCAAGCCAAGCCAAGCCACGCCAGGCCAGGCCAGGCCAGGCCAGGTCAGGCCACGAAAAGCCAAGCCAAGCCAAGCCAAGCCAAGCCAAGCCAAGCCAAGCCAAGCCAAGCCAAGCCAAGCCAACCCAGGCCAGGCCAAGCCAAGCCAAGCCAAGCCAAGCCAAGCCAAGCCAAGCCAAGCCAAGCCAAGCCAAGCCAAGCCAAGCCAAGACAAGCCAAGCCAAGCCAAGCCAAGCCAACCCAGGCCAGGCTAAGCCAAGCCAAGCCAAGCCAAGCCAAGCCAAGCAAAGCCAAGCCAAGCCAAGCCAAACCAACCCAAGCCAAACCAAGCCAATCCAAGACAAGCGAAGCCAAGCCAAGCCAAGCCAAGCCAAGCCAAGCCAACCCAAACCAAGCCAGGCCAAGCCAAACCAAGGCAAGTCAACTTAAGCCAAGCCAATCCAAGCCAAGCCAAGCCAAGCCAAGCCAACCCAAGCCAAGCCAAACCAACCCAAGCCAAGCCAACCCAAGCCAACCCAAGCCAGTCCAAGCGAAGCCAAGCCAAGCCAAGCCAAGACAAGCCAAGCCAAGCCAAGCAGAGCCAAGCCAGGCCAAGCCAAGCCAAGCCCACCCAAGCCAAAACAAGCCCTGCCAGGCCCAGCCAAGCCGAGCCGAGCCGAGCCGAGCCGAGCCAAGCCAAGCCAAGCCAAGCTAGGCCAACCCAAGCCAAGCCAAGCCAAGCCAAGCCAAGCCAAGCCAAACCAAGCCAAGCCAAACCAAGCCAAGCCAAGCCAACCCAAGCCAGGCCAAGACAAGCCAAGCCAAGCCAAGCCAAGCCAAGCTAGGCCAACCCAAGCCAAGCCAAGCCAAGCCAAGCCAAGCCAAGCCAAGCCAAGCTAGGCCAACCCAAGCCAAGCCAAGCCAAGCCAAGCCAAGCCAAACCAAGCCAAACCAAGCCAAGCTAAGCCAAGCCAAGCCAAGCCAACCCAAGCCAGGCCAAGCCAAGCCAAGCCAAGCCAAGCCAAGCCAAGCCACGCCAGGCCAGGCCAGGCCAGGCCAGGTCAGGCCACGAAAAGCCAAGCCAAGCCAAGCCAAGCCAAGCCAAGCCAAGCCAAGCCAAGCCAAGCCAAGCCAAGCCAACCCAGGCCAGGCCAAGCCAAGCCAAGCCAAGCCAAGCCAAGCCAAGCCAAGCCAAGCCAAGCCAAGCCAAGCCAAGCCAAGCCAAGACAAGCCAAGCCAAGCCAAGCCAAGCCAACCCAGGCCAGGCTAAGCCAAGCCAAGCCAAGCCAAGCCAAGCCAACCCAAGCCAAGCCAAGCCAAGCCAAGCCAAGCCAAGCCAAGCCAAGCCAAGCCAAGCCAAGCCAAGCCAAGCCAAGCCAAGCCAAGCCAAGCCAATCCAAGCCAAGCCAAGCCAAGCCAACCCAGGCCAGGCTAAGCCAAGCCAAGCCAAGCCAAGCCAAGCCAAGCCAACCCAAGCCAAGCCAAGCCAAGCCAGGCCAAGCCAAACCAAGGCAAGCCAACTTAAGCCAAGCCAATCCAAGCCAAGCCAAGCCAAGCCAAGCCAAACCAAGGCAAGCCAACTTAAGCCAAGCCAATCCAAGCCAAGCCAAGCCAAGCCAAGCCAACCCAAGCCAAGCCAAACCAACCCAAGCCAAGCCAACCCAAGCCAACCCAAGCCATGCCAAGCCAAGCCAAGCCAAGCCAAGCCAAGCCAAGCCAAACCAACCCAAGCCAAGCCAAGCCAAGCCAAGCCAGGCCAAGCCAATCCAATCCAAGAGAAGCCAAGCCAAGCCAAGCCAAGCCAAGCCAAGCCAAGCCAAGACAAGCCAAGCCAAGCCAAGCCAAGCCAAGACAAGCCCAGCCAAGCCAAGCCAAGCCAAGCCAAGACAAGCCAAGCCAAGCCAAGCCAAGCCAACCCAGGCCAGGCCAAGCCAAGCCAAGCCAAGCCAAGCCAAGCCAAGCCAAGCCAAGCCAAGCCAAGCCAAGCCAAGCCACGCCAGGCCAGGCCAGGCCAGGCCAGGTCAGGCCACGAAAAGCCAAGCCAAGCCAAGCCAAGCCAAGCCAAGCCAAGCCAAGCCAAGCCAAGCCAAGCCAAGCCAACCCAGGCCAGGCCAAGCCAAGCCAAGCCAAGCCAAGCCAGGCCAAGCCAAGCCAAGCCAAGCCAAGCCAAGCCAAGCCAAGCCAAGACAAGCCAAGCCAAGCCAAGCCAAGCCAACCCAGGCCAGGCTAAGCCAAGCCAAGCCAAGCCAAGCCAAGACAAGCCAAGCCAAGCCAAGCCAAGCCAACCCAGGCCAGGCCAAGCCAAGCCAAGCCAAGCCAAGCCAGGCCAAGCCAAGCCAAGCCAAGCCAAGCCAAGCCAAGCCACGCCAGGCCAGGCCAGGCCAGGCCAGGTCAGGCCACGAAAAGCCAAGCCAAGCCAAGCCAAGCCAAGCCAAGCCAAGCCAAGCCAAGCCAAGCCAAGCCAACCCAGGCCAGGCCAAGCCAAGCCAAGCCAAGCCAAGCCAAGCCAAGCCAAGCCAAGCCAAGCCAAGCCAAGCCAAGCCAAGCCAAGACAAGCCAAGCCAAGCCAAGCCAAGCCAACCCAGGCCAGGCTAAGCCAAGCCAAGCCAAGCCAAGCCAAGCCAAGCCAACCCAAGCCAAGCCAAGCCAAGCCAAGCCAAGCCAAGCCAAGCCAAGCCAAGCCAAGCCAAGCCAAGCCAAGCCAAGCCAAGCCAAGCCAAGCCAATCCAAGCCAAGCCAAGCCAAGCCAAGCCAAGCCAAGCCAAGCCAAGCCAAGTCAAGCTAAGCCAAGCCAAGCCAAGCCAAGCCAAGCCAAGCCAAGCCAACCCAAGCGAAGCCAAACCAACCCAAGCCAAGCCAACCCAAGCCATGCCAAGCCAAGCCAAGCCAAGCCGAGCCAAGCCAAACCAACCCAAGCCAAGCCAAGCCAAGCCAAGCCAAGCCAAGCCAAGCCAAGCCAAGCCAACCCAAGCCAAGCCAAACCAACCCAAACCAAGCCAACCTAAGCCAACCCAAGCCATGCCAAGCCAAGCCAAGCCAAGCCAAGCCAAGCCAAGCCAAACCAACCCAAGCCAAACCAAGCCAATCCATGACAAGCGAAGCCAAGCCAAGCCAAGCCAAGCCAAGCCAAGCCAAGCCAACCCAAACCAAGCCAGGCCAAGCCAAACCAAGGCAAGCCAACTTAAGCCAAGCCAATCCAAGCCAAGCCAAGCCAAGCCAAGCCAACCCAAACCAAGCCAAACCAACCCAAGCCAAGCCAACCCAAGCCAACCCAAGCCATGCCAAGCCAAGCCAAGCCAAGCCAAGCCAAGCCAAGCCAAACCAACACAAGCCAAGCCAAGCCAAGCCAAGCCAAGCCAAGCCAAGCCAAGCCAATACAAGAGAAGCCAAGCCAAGCCAAGCCAAGCCAAGCCAAGCCAAGCCAAGACAAGCAAGCCAAGCCAAGCCAAGCCAAGACAAGCCAAGCCAAGCCAAGCCAAGCCAAGACAAGCCAAGCCAAGCCAAGCCAAGCCAAGCAAAGCCAAACCAAGCCAAGCCAAGACAAGCCCAGCCGAGCCAAGCCAAGAGAAGCCAAGCCAAGACAAGCCAAGCCAAGCCAAGACAAGCCAGTCCAAGCGAAGCCAAGCCAAGCCAAGAGAAGCCAAGCCAAGCCAAGCCAAGACAAGCCAAGTCAAGCCAAGCAGAGCCAAGCCAAGCCAAGCCAAGCCAAGCCAAGCCAAGCCAAGCCAAGCCAAGCCAAGCCAAGCCAACCCAAGCCAAGCCAAACCAACCCAAGCCAAGCCAACCCAAGCCAAAACAAGCCATGCCAAGCCAAGCCAAGCCAAGCCAAGCCAAGCCAAGCCAAACCAACCCAAGCCAAGCCAAGCCAAGCCAAGCCAAGCCAAGCCAAGCCAAGCCAAGCCAAGCCAAGCCAACCCAAGCCAAGCCAAACCAACCCAAACAAAGCCAACCTAAGCCAACCCAAGCCATGCCAAGCCAAGCCAAGCCAAGCTAAGCCAAGCCAAGCCAAACCAACCCAAGCCAAGCCAAGCCAATCCAAGACAAGCGAAGCCAAGCCAAGCTAAGCCAAGCCAAGCCAAGCCAACCCAAACCAAGCCAGGCCAAGCCAAACCAAGGCAAGCCAACTTAAGCCAAGCCAATCCATGCCAAGCCAAGCCAAACCAAGCCAAGCCAAACCAAGCCAATCCAAGACAAGCGAAGCCAAGCCAAGCCAAGCCAAGCCAAGCCAAGCCAACCCAAACCAAGCCAGGCCAAGCCAAACCAAGGCAAGTCAACTTAAGCCAAGCCAATCCAAGCCAAGCCAAGCCAAGCCAAGCCAACCCAAGCCAAGCCAAACCAACCCAAGCCAAGCCAACCCAAGCCAACCCAAGCCAGTCCAAGCGAAGCCAAGCCAAGCCAAGCCAAGACAAGCCAAGCCAAGCCAAGCAGAGCCAAGCCAGGCCAAGCCAAGCCAAGCCCACCCAAGCCAAAACAAGCCCTGCCAGGCCCAGCCAAGCCGAGCCGAGCCGAGCCGAGCCGAGCCAAGCCAAGCCAAGCCAAGCTAGGCCAACCCAAGCCAAGCCAAGCCAAGCCAAGCCAAGCCAAGCCAAACCAAGCCAAGCCAAACCAAGCCAAGCCAAGCCAACCCAAGCCAGGCCAAGACAAGCCAAGCCAAGCCAAGCCAAGCCAAGCTAGGCCAACCCAAGCCAAGCCAAGCCAAGCCAAGCCAAGCCAAGCCAAGCCAAGCTAGGCCAACCCAAGCCAAGCCAAGCCAAGCCAAGCCAAGCCAAACCAAGCCAAACCAAGCCAAGCTAAGCCAAGCCAAGCCAAGCCAACCCAAGCCAGGCCAAGCCAAGCCAAGCCAAGCCAAGCCAAGCCAAGCCACGCCAGGCCAGGCCAGGCCAGGCCAGGTCAGGCCACGAAAAGCCAAGCCAAGCCAACCCAAGCGAAGCCAAACCAACCCAAGCCAAGCCAACCCAAGCCATGCCAAGCCAAGCCAAGCCAAGCCGAGCCAAGCCAAACCAACCCAAGCCAAGCCAAGCCAAGCCAAGCCAAGCCAAGCCAAGCCAAGCCAAGCCAACCCAAGCCAAGCCAAACCAACCCAAACCAAGCCAACCTAAGCCAACCCAAGCCATGCCAAGCCAAGCCAAGCCAAGCCAAGCCAAGCCAAGCCAAACCAACCCAAGCCAAACCAAGCCAATCCATGACAAGCGAAGCCAAGCCAAGCCAAGCCAAGCCAAGCCAAGCCAAGCCAACCCAAACCAAGCCAGGCCAAGCCAAACCAAGGCAAGCCAACTTAAGCCAAGCCAATCCAAGCCAAGCCAAGCCAAGCCAAGCCAACCCAAACCAAGCCAAACCAACCCAAGCCAAGCCAACCCAAGCCAACCCAAGCCATGCCAAGCCAAGCCAAGCCAAGCCAAGCCAAGCCAAGCCAAACCAACACAAGCCAAGCCAAGCCAAGCCAAGCCAAGCCAAGCCAAGCCAAGCCAATACAAGAGAAGCCAAGCCAAGCCAAGCCAAGCCAAGCCAAGCCAAGCCAAGACAAGCAAGCCAAGCCAAGCCAAGCCAAGACAAGCCAAGCCAAGCCAAGCCAAGCCAAGACAAGCCAAGCCAAGCCAAGCCAAGCCAAGCAAAGCCAAACCAAGCCAAGCCAAGACAAGCCCAGCCGAGCCAAGCCAAGAGAAGCCAAGCCAAGACAAGCCAAGCCAAGCCAAGACAAGCCAGTCCAAGCGAAGCCAAGCCAAGCCAAGAGAAGCCAAGCCAAGCCAAGCCAAGACAAGCCAAGTCAAGCCAAGCAGAGCCAAGCCAAGCCAAGCCAAGCCAAGCCAAGCCAAGCCAAGCCAAGCCAAGCCAAGCCAAGCCAACCCAAGCCAAGCCAAACCAACCCAAGCCAAGCCAACCCAAGCCAAAACAAGCCATGCCAAGCCAAGCCAAGCCAAGCCAAGCCAAGCCAAGCCAAACCAACCCAAGCCAAGCCAAGCCAAGCCAAGCCAAGCCAAGCCAAGCCAAGCCAAGCCAAGCCAAGCCAACCCAAGCCAAGCCAAACCAACCCAAACAAAGCCAACCTAAGCCAACCCAAGCCATGCCAAGCCAAGCCAAGCCAAGCTAAGCCAAGCCAAGCCAAACCAACCCAAGCCAAGCCAAGCCAATCCAAGACAAGCGAAGCCAAGCCAAGCTAAGCCAAGCCAAGCCAAGCCAACCCAAACCAAGCCAGGCCAAGCCAAACCAAGGCAAGCCAACTTAAGCCAAGCCAATCCATGCCAAGCCAAGCCAAACCAAGCCAAGCCAAACCAAGCCAATCCAAGACAAGCGAAGCCAAGCCAAGCCAAGCCAAGCCAAGCCAAGCCAACCCAAACCAAGCCAGGCCAAGCCAAACCAAGGCAAGTCAACTTAAGCCAAGCCAATCCAAGCCAAGCCAAGCCAAGCCAAGCCAACCCAAGCCAAGCCAAACCAACCCAAGCCAAGCCAACCCAAGCCAACCCAAGCCAGTCCAAGCGAAGCCAAGCCAAGCCAAGCCAAGACAAGCCAAGCCAAGCCAAGCAGAGCCAAGCCAGGCCAAGCCAAGCCAAGCCCACCCAAGCCAAAACAAGCCCTGCCAGGCCCAGCCAAGCCGAGCCGAGCCGAGCCGAGCCGAGCCAAGCCAAGCCAAGCCAAGCTAGGCCAACCCAAGCCAAGCCAAGCCAAGCCAAGCCAAGCCAAGCCAAACCAAGCCAAGCCAAACCAAGCCAAGCCAAGCCAACCCAAGCCAGGCCAAGACAAGCCAAGCCAAGCCAAGCCAAGCCAAGCTAGGCCAACCCAAGCCAAGCCAAGCCAAGCCAAGCCAAGCCAAGCCAAGCCAAGCTAGGCCAACCCAAGCCAAGCCAAGCCAAGCCAAGCCAAGCCAAACCAAGCCAAACCAAGCCAAGCTAAGCCAAGCCAAGCCAAGCCAACCCAAGCCAGGCCAAGCCAAGCCAAGCCAAGCCAAGCCAAGCCAAGCCACGCCAGGCCAGGCCAGGCCAGGCCAGGTCAGGCCACGAAAAGCCAAGCCAAGCCAAGCCAAGCCAAGCCAAGCCAAGCCAAGCCAAGCCAAGCCAAGCCAAGCCAACCCAGGCCAGGCCAAGCCAAGCCAAGCCAAGCCAAGCCAAGCCAAGCCAAGCCAAGCCAAGCCAAGCCAAGCCAAGCCAAGCCAAGACAAGCCAAGCCAAGCCAAGCCAAGCCAACCCAGGCCAGGCTAAGCCAAGCCAAGCCAAGCCAAGCCAAGCCAACCCAAGCCAAGCCAAGCCAAGCCAAGCCAAGCCAAGCCAAGCCAAGCCAAGCCAAGCCAAGCCAAGCCAAGCCAAGCCAAGCCAAGCCAAGCCAAGCCAATCCAAGCCAAGCCAAGCCAAGCCAACCCAGGCCAGGCTAAGCCAAGCCAAGCCAAGCCAAGCCAAGCCAAGCCAACCCAAGCCAAGCCAAGCCAAGCCAGGCCAAGCCAAACCAAGGCAAGCCAACTTAAGCCAAGCCAATCCAAGCCAAGCCAAGCCAAGCCAAGCCAAACCAAGGCAAGCCAACTTAAGCCAAGCCAATCCAAGCCAAGCCAAGCCAAGCCAAGCCAACCCAAGCCAAGCCAAACCAACCCAAGCCAAGCCAACCCAAGCCAACCCAAGCCATGCCAAGCCAAGCCAAGCCAAGCCAAGCCAAGCCAAGCCAAACCAACCCAAGCCAAGCCAAGCCAAGCCAAGCCAGGCCAAGCCAATCCAATCCAAGAGAAGCCAAGCCAAGCCAAGCCAAGCCAAGCCAAGCCAAGCCAAGACAAGCCAAGCCAAGCCAAGCCAAGCCAAGACAAGCCCAGCCAAGCCAAGCCAAGCCAAGCCAAGACAAGCCAAGCCAAGCCAAGCCAAGCCAACCCAGGCCAGGCCAAGCCAAGCCAAGCCAAGCCAAGCCAAGCCAAGCCAAGCCAAGCCAAGCCAAGCCAAGCCAAGCCACGCCAGGCCAGGCCAGGCCAGGCCAGGTCAGGCCACGAAAAGCCAAGCCAAGCCAAGCCAAGCCAAGCCAAGCCAAGCCAAGCCAAGCCAAGCCAAGCCAAGCCAACCCAGGCCAGGCCAAGCCAAGCCAAGCCAAGCCAAGCCAGGCCAAGCCAAGCCAAGCCAAGCCAAGCCAAGCCAAGCCAAGCCAAGACAAGCCAAGCCAAGCCAAGCCAAGCCAACCCAGGCCAGGCTAAGCCAAGCCAAGCCAAGCCAAGCCAAGACAAGCCAAGCCAAGCCAAGCCAAGCCAACCCAGGCCAGGCCAAGCCAAGCCAAGCCAAGCCAAGCCAGGCCAAGCCAAGCCAAGCCAAGCCAAGCCAAGCCAAGCCACGCCAGGCCAGGCCAGGCCAGGCCAGGTCAGGCCACGAAAAGCCAAGCCAAGCCAAGCCAAGCCAAGCCAAGCCAAGCCAAGCCAAGCCAAGCCAAGCCAACCCAGGCCAGGCCAAGCCAAGCCAAGCCAAGCCAAGCCAAGCCAAGCCAAGCCAAGCCAAGCCAAGCCAAGCCAAGCCAAGCCAAGACAAGCCAAGCCAAGCCAAGCCAAGCCAACCCAGGCCAGGCTAAGCCAAGCCAAGCCAAGCCAAGCCAAGCCAAGCCAACCCAAGCCAAGCCAAGCCAAGCCAAGCCAAGCCAAGCCAAGCCAAGCCAAGCCAAGCCAAGCCAAGCCAAGCCAAGCCAAGCCAAGCCAATCCAAGCCAAGCCAAGCCAAGCCAAGCCAAGCCAAGCCAAGCCAAGCCAAGTCAAGCTAAGCCAAGCCAAGCCAAGCCAAGCCAAGCCAAGCCAAGCCAACCCAAGCGAAGCCAAACCAACCCAAGCCAAGCCAACCCAAGCCATGCCAAGCCAAGCCAAGCCAAGCCGAGCCAAGCCAAACCAACCCAAGCCAAGCCAAGCCAAGCCAAGCCAAGCCAAGCCAAGCCAAGCCAAGCCAACCCAAGCCAAGCCAAACCAACCCAAACCAAGCCAACCTAAGCCAACCCAAGCCATGCCAAGCCAAGCCAAGCCAAGCCAAGCCAAGCCAAGCCAAACCAACCCAAGCCAAACCAAGCCAATCCATGACAAGCGAAGCCAAGCCAAGCCAAGCCAAGCCAAGCCAAGCCAAGCCAACCCAAACCAAGCCAGGCCAAGCCAAACCAAGGCAAGCCAACTTAAGCCAAGCCAATCCAAGCCAAGCCAAGCCAAGCCAAGCCAACCCAAACCAAGCCAAACCAACCCAAGCCAAGCCAACCCAAGCCAACCCAAGCCATGCCAAGCCAAGCCAAGCCAAGCCAAGCCAAGCCAAGCCAAACCAACACAAGCCAAGCCAAGCCAAGCCAAGCCAAGCCAAGCCAAGCCAAGCCAATACAAGAGAAGCCAAGCCAAGCCAAGCCAAGCCAAGCCAAGCCAAGCCAAGACAAGCAAGCCAAGCCAAGCCAAGCCAAGACAAGCCAAGCCAAGCCAAGCCAAGCCAAGACAAGCCAAGCCAAGCCAAGCCAAGCCAAGCAAAGCCAAACCAAGCCAAGCCAAGACAAGCCCAGCCGAGCCAAGCCAAGAGAAGCCAAACCAAGACAAGCCAAGCCAAGCCAAGACAAGCCAGTCCAAGCGAAGCCAAGCCAAGCCAAGAGAAGCCAAGCCAAGCCAAGCCAAGACAAGCCAAGTCAAGCCAAGCAGAGCCAAGCCAAGCCAAGCCAAGCCAAGCCAAGCCAAGCCAAGCCAAGCCAAGCCAACCCAAGCCAAGCCAAACCAACCCAAGCCAAGCCAACCCAAGCCAAAACAAGCCATGCCAAGCCAAGCCAAGCCAAGCCAAGCCAAGCCAAGCCAAACCAACCCAAGCCAAGCCAAGCCAAGCCAAGCCAAGCCAAGCCAAGCCAAGCCAAGCCAAGCCAAGCCAACCCAAGCCAAGCCAAACCAACCCAAACAAAGCCAACCTAAGCCAACCCAAGCCATGCCAAGCCAAGCCAAGCCAAGCTAAGCCAAGCCAAGCCAAACCAACCCAAGCCAAGCCAAGCCAATCCAAGACAAGCGAAGCCAAGCCAAGCTAAGCCAAGCCAAGCCAAGCCAACCCAAACCAAGCCAGGCCAAGCCAAGCCAAGCCAAGCCAAGCCAAGCCAAGCCAAGCCAAGCCAAGCCAAGCCAAGCCAAGCCAAGCCAAGCCAAGCCAAGCCAAGCCAAGCCAAGCCAAGCCAAGCCAAGCCAAGCCAAGCCAAGCCAAGCCAAGCCAAGCCAAGCCAAGCCAACCCAAGCCAAGCCAAACCAACCCAAACAAAGCCAACCTAAGCCAACCCAAGCCATGCCAAGCCAAGCCAAGCCAAGCTAAGCCAAGCCAAGCCAAACCAACCCAAGCCAAGCCAAGCCAATCCAAGACAAGCGAAGCCAAGCCAAGCTAAGCCAAGCCAAGCCAAGCCAACCCAAACCAAGCCAGGCCAAGCCAAGCCAAGCCAAGCCAAGCCAAGCCAAGCCAAGCCAAGCCAAGCCAAGCCAAGCCAAGCCAAGCCAAGCCAAGCCAAGCCAAGCCAAGCCAAGCCAAGCCAAGCCAAGCCAAGCCAAGCCAAGCCAAGCCAAGCCAAGCCAAGCCAAGCCAAGCCAAGCCAAGCCAAGCCAAGCCAAGCCAAGCCAAGCCAAGCCAAGCCAAGCCAAGCCAAGCCAAGCCAAGCCAAGCCAAGCCAAGCCAAGCCAAGCCAAGCCAAGCCAAGCCAAGCCAAGCCAAGCCAAGCCAAGCCAAGCCAAGCCAAGCCAAGCCAAGCCAAGCCAAGCCAAGCCAAGCCAAGCCAAGCCAAGCCAAGCCAAGCCAAGCCAAGCCAAGCCAAGCCAAGCCAAGCCAAGCCAAGCCAAGCCAAGCCAAGCCAAGCCAAGCCAAGCCAAGCCAAGCCAAGCCAAGCCAAGCCAAGCCAAGCCAAGCCAAGCCAAGCCAAGCCAAGCCAAGCCAAGCCAAGCCAAGCCAAGCCAAGCCAAGACAAGCCAAGACAAGCCAAGCCAAGCCAAGCCAAGCCAACCCAAGCCTACCCAAGCCCAACCAAGCCAGGCCAAGCCAAACAAAGGCAAGCCAAGGTAAGCCAGGCCAAGCCAAACCAAGGCAAGCCAACTTAAGCCAAGCCAATCCAAGCCAAGCCAAGCCAAGCCAAGCCAAGCCAAGCCAAGCCAAGCCAAGCCAAGCCAAGCCAAGTCAAGCTAAGCCAAGCCAAGCCAAGCCAAGCCAAGCCAAGCCAAGCCAACCCAAGCCAAGCCAAACTTGGCTTGGCTTTGCTTGGCTTGGCTTGGCTTGGCTTGGCTTGGCTTGGCTTGGCTTGGCTTGGCTTGGCTTGGCTTGGCTTGGCTTGGC
>CALNHX010012148.1:0-27105 GCA_940337035.1 Agriotes lineatus
GGGGTATCGGTATGTGTTGTACCGGGTGGCCAATTAAGAAGGGCACTCTACCGTATCTTGAAAAGTAATTGTCGTAAAGACTTGAGGTAAAAAAATTTATCACTAAAGCGGCCAAGAAAAAATGCTGGAAACTATTTTTAAGTTTCTAGAATGGCCGCCAAAGGGCGTAATAGCATTCTTGAATTTTAAATCTCGTTTTTTGAATAATATTCTTATATTACAGATAGCTAAAATGGACACCGTTTTCAAGCTGAGATAAATTCGATTCTTTTTTGTTAAATGCTTTTTGCTCTATCTCTTAAGGGAAAGTGATGGGGGGTGTCCGAACATTTTCGGAAAGAAATGTCAATAACTTCAAAATGGCTGAACGGATTTTGTCAAACTTGGAGTCGTTGAAAAGGGCTTTTTTAGGCTATCAACGTCGCTTTAAGCGGATTGATTTAGATTGCTTGTGTCGCCGCTAGAGGGCGTTTTGTGACAACACTACAAATGAAATGGATTTTCTCAAAAACATTAAATGCAACAATATCACTTTTATTGCAACAAAAGGTAGCCAAATAAAGGTCTAACACGTTAGTGAAAACCGCATTTCGATATTTGTTTCCTAACCTAAAATATCAGTAAAAGAAATTAAAACTCGAAATAATGTCGCATCTTTGGGAATATTTTCAGTATACCTGCCATTATTAAAACCTAATTATCGTTGTTTTGGTAAAATATAGGTATATAAATTTACTGTTAAAATACCAACATTATATTTAAAATGTCAATAATAATTAATACTCATTCACTATGATTGAATATTGCCCACACGAAATTCGAAATTTTTAAAATGCAAGTGTGCTTTGGAAAACAAAATAGCAAAAATTATAATGGTGGTGTTTAAGTGCCAATCATATTAAGATTGCAGCTATTTATAGTGCATTTTGGTGGCCTTATTTGTACAAAATGCCTTTTCCACCTGCAGAAGTGTTTGATATGTTTCGTGTTTATTTTCAAAACAATGAAAACGCAACTGTTTCTGTTAGAATCTATGCGATGGAGTATCCTTATAGGCGCCAATCAACTGTCAAAGTTTTTCGTGTGGACAGAAAGGCAATATTCAATCATATTGAATGAGTATTAATTATTATTGACATTTGTAAATTTATATATATATATATATATATATATATATATATTGCTAAAAGAACGATAATTAGAATTTAATAATGGCAGGTATACTGAAAATATTCCCAAAGATGCGACATTATTTCGAGTTTTAATTTCTTCTACTGATATTTTAGATTAGGAAACAAATATCGAAATGTGGTTTTCACTAGCGTGTTAGACCCTTATTTGGCTATCTTATGTTGCAATAAAAGTGATATCGATGCATTTAATTTTTTTGAGAAAATCCATTTCATTTGTAGTGTTGTCGCAAAACGCCCTCTAGCGGCGACACAAACAATCTAAATCAATCCGCTCAAAGCAGCGTTGATAGCCTAAGAAAATCCCTTTTCAACGACTCCAAGTTTGACAAAATCCGTTCAGCCATTTTGAAGTTATTGACATTTCTTTCCGAAGATGTTCGGACACCCGCCACCACTTTACCTTAAGAGATAGAGCAAAAAGCATTTAACAAAAAAGAATCGAATTTATCTCAGCTTTAAAACGGTGTCTATTTTAGCTATCTGTAATATAAGAATATTTCTCAAAAAACGGGATTTAAAATTCAAGAATGCGATTACGTCCCCTGGCGGCCATTCTAGAAACTTAAAAATAATTTCCAGCATTTTCTCTTAGCCGCTTTAATCATAAATTTTTTTTACCCCAAGTCTTTACGACAATTACTTTTCGAGATAGGGTCGAGTGCCCTTCTTAATTGGCCACCCGGTACATCGCAATGTGAAAAGGTTTAGACAGACCGGTTCTTTCACACGTAGACGAGGGCAAGGTAGGAAACGAGCAACAATTGCAAAGGATGATCGCTTTATTATACTGCAGACTCTCAGAAATCGACGTTTAACGGCTGTTCAGGCCAGAAATGCCTTAGAAGATGTGCGTCACGTAAGTGTAAGTGAAAGAACAGTCAGGAGAAGACTGAACGAGGTTGGATTGACTTCTAAAATTTCTGCAAAAGGGCCAAAACTTGACGTACGGATCGTACAGAAAGACTGGAGTTTGCACGTGAACACCGATTTTGGACTTTGGAGCAGTGGGGTAAAGTTCTCTTTACTGACGAAAGCCGCTTTTGTATAAATGTGATTGATGGTAGAGAGAAAGTATGGAGACGCCGAGGGGAGCGATATATACAATGTCCCATGGTCCCCAAAGTCTCATATGGAGGAGGCTCACTTATGGTTTGGGGTGGGATATGTTTGGGAGCACGTACGGAATTAGTGGATATTGCAGGAGGTTCCCTAACAGGTGCACGGTATATTACAGACATTCTGCAAGATCATGTTGTGCCATTTGCCCCATTTATATGGGAGGATTTTGTCTTAATGCAGGATAACGCTCGCTCCCAGGCTGCCCGCTGTGTTTTGGATTATCTACTCGAAGTTGATATTCATGCCCTGAATTGGGCAGCACTTTCTCCTGATATGAATCCCATCGAACACATATGGGACATATTGGGGAGACGGGTCCGGGCCAGAAATCCATCGGTACAAACCCTAGATGAGCTAAAGACGGCACTAGTGACAGAGTGGAACATTCTGCCTCAACAAACCATCGTATGGAAGCAGTAATCAGAGCTCGTGGGGGTAACACGCGTTATTAATTACACCCATATGTAATAATAACACCATAATAAAAAAATACTTTTTATAAGGAGAAGACAATAGTTTTTATTCTGAAGTTTTTCATTGTTCTCAGTAACTTGTTTGAATTAGGAGGTTCATCTGTTATATCGTTAATTGTTATTCTCTGAAGGTGTGTACTATTGCTAAAATTAAAGCTTAAAACATAATTCAGTTAAATAATGCTACAGAAAATTCCAAAATATGACTTTTTGTGTTCCTCTAATTTTGCGGGTGTGTGTATATTACAAGTTAATAAAATTGTTGGCGCCCAATACTTCTTTCTTAGTGTGAACCTAAAACCTTTATGCAAAAGTGAAGTAAACAAAAATCTCACATTTATTATACCCATATCGCAGCCGAGAATTGACCTAGTCGGAGTTATGTGAGCCTTCTAAAGGTAGGTTGCTTGTAGTTGGTACAATCGAGTTCCGTATAACATTATTTGCACTATAAACTAATAAAAATAAAAATACCGTTGAATATATCTACTGGGGCCCATTTTTGGTAAGAATAAAGCCTGTGCTTTGTACACATTATTATTTGTATTTATTGCTAAGTTAAATAAAAAATAAACAAAATTTTATTTTTAAGTTGCTCACCCTATATATATTTGTCTGAAATTTTCTTGGTTTTAGGCCAGGTAGATATATAATGCGTATGCAAAATATTGTCTTTCTCCGACAAATAGTTTTTGAGTTATATCGCCAACAGACAGACGGAATTGAGAAAACCTGTTTTTCGTCATCTAGGGACCTTGAAACGTGAAGATCTGAAGAAATCTCGAAAGGTGATTTTTTCGCGATTACAATACTTCCTACGTGTTTTAGACGAGGGAATTAAAAAGTAATCATTGAAAGCGAAATCTACAGCATAGACATCAAACACAACAAAGTCTTCCCATTCAGCTGAAACATATGTAAAAGTTTAGTGATTTGTGAAGACAGGCTTAAATTCAAAAGCATAAAACTCGATGAATGTTGTGAAACATGGCTTATCTTTACATAATTAAATAAACCGAAATGTGTATAAAAGAATTTAACAATGCAAATCACCTTTGTTTGATTTTGAATATTTCTATCCGAGATGCTAAATTACTCTAAGGAACTTTACATTTTTATTGGATTACCTTTAAATGATATTTAAGTTCTTGAAATGTATTCAACGATAACAAATGGAAAAGTCAAGCATATTTTATAGGAATGTAATTTTCATAATTTGCATATTGCATTCGCGAATGCAAAACTAGTAAGAACTTGATGTTTTATACCCAGTAACCTATATTTCAACCAAAACGCCATTCCATAAACTTGACATTGACCTGACCTTAAAATATTTTTTTAGAAAACACCGACAGTATACAATACCTACTATGAATTTAACTAAGGCGGTCTATATTGTTTCGGGCCATGACAATGGGCCTATAAAGTGGCGTTTGGAATGGCCTACCACAATCTGGCAACATGGTTTCGCCAACCTTTAACAAAAAATTACTTATTTTGGTCATTAGATTAACAATCCGTCAGAGCACTCTACATGTCATTCTTATACATTCCAGTTAAAAAACAAGCTTTAAAATCGTTGCTATTTACACCGCAGTGCATCACTTCACCGTAATACTCAATTTAAATATAATTTCTAATGGGCAGATACCTAATTCTCCATTACAAATAAATCGCCACTAATAATTGTGACCTCGTCTAAAACAGCCATTTATCCAGAATGGCAATCTTGTTTGGAAGTTAATAGTATTGCAATCGAACAAGTCTCTTCATATTATCAACCTTTATACTGGCTTTTTAAAAGTGTTTTTCACAAACAATAGTAATCTTTCCAATCCGCCAGTTCTCTCAATTCAAAACTTGTTGCCGTTTGTGCACCACTGTTGTCATTCGATGGAAGTTTGAGCACGCTAATACTATATGGAGCAAAGCAAAGCGTAGTTAATTTGACTTGCAGTTTGGTACGCAACACTCCCAAGGCATTTTTGCAACCGATGTGAGCTGTCTTGTCAAAATAGTTTATTAACGTCAAATATATTTATAAGCTTTTAAAACTTAGTGTCCTGAAATGGCCTAGCAGAAAATTTGGCACCAGAGCCAGTGTCGTGGCCTGGAACAATATAGACTGCCTTGATTTAATGGATTTCTTGGATTTTGTTTTGTTTTTATAGTCGTAATTTGAATGTTAATTCAACAACGTCCATTAGCTTATAATATATAATAAGTATTTTTTTAAATTTTTTTATTTAGTTACTCCCAACATTTTAGAATACATATTTAAAAATAATAATTTAAAGCCACAGAAGCCAAGCTTGAGCGTGGCAGAAGAATTTAAATTATCATGCTGTCTCGACATCTACGACGCTCCTACATAGAGATGACAAAAAAAATTAACTATATTAAAAAATATTCGGTTTGGTCAATATCCATACAAGAGCATCGCAAATGCAGTAGGCAAAAACTAAAGATACTAAATATATAAATGGGAACCAAAGCATAAAACATACATGTATAGTAATAAACACAATAATTAAGCAATATTACTAGCTGTAGACTTCGGACAGGTAAGTATAAAAATCCATCGGCTTACTCAGAACCCATTTTTTAATTTTGATTTTAAAGGAAGTAAGACTTCTACAAAGTTTTATTTCAGTAGGAATAATGATAAACAATTTAATACTTAAATAACTGGAATTTTTTTGAGAGGCAGATTTAGTCTTTTTGGAAATAACTACAGCTGAAGCAGCCTTACCTCCCGGCAAGTAATTATGAGGAAATTTATCAAAAGCCAGCTGCAATTTAAAAGAAAAGGTAGTCAGCGTAGTTATGTAGAGCTGTCTAATAGAAAGGATATTTGCTTCTTGAAACAGTAAATCCGAAGGATAACGATTAGCTTTTGAGAACATAACTTTCAATATTAATTTTTGTAAAACCTCTAAAGAAATTAAGTGACAGTTTGCAGCACCATCCCAACCAATTATGCCATACATAAAAACAGACTGCACTAAGGCAAAATAGATACTTTTTATTGTAATATTATTCATTATATTGCGAAGTAATTTAAACTTATATGTAGTTTTTCTCACTTTATTAACAATTTCTTGGATATGTTTCGTCCATTTTAATTGTGAATCTATATATAAATTCCTAGGTATTTAATATAGGGAACCGAAAAAATTGAATTATTACAACAGTTGACTTTATTCGTTTTTAAACAACACGGCTGTACTTATCTGCCTCGCAATCTCGGCAGATAACCCGTCCAGCCTCGCCACATAAAATATAACTTTTGTTCCTAATAACATAATATACTATTATCTAATAGACTTGTCTGTCCGTCCGTCCGGGACGCATATACGTAATCTGCAGACGCATAAGGTATTACGACAACTGTTCGGCTACAATCGGTAATTGATAAATATGGAGCCAATGAAAGTTTAAGTAAAGTGCAGACACAGAGGGACATTAGACGTCTGCAGTTTACTCAGTGGTTTCGCTTTGACTTGCTATATCTTATTAAAAGTACCATCTAAAATTACTATATTTTTTTTAAATATGGAAAGTATGCTCCCAGAAGACTAGGAGTACAAATTTGTAAACGACACAACTGTTTGATTAAATCTAACTACCAAAGAGAAAGTTGAAGTTAGCTTCGCATGTTTATATTTCGAGCAACGAAGGTTTACAGACCTAAAAAAAGGCCGGTAGATATATAAACTGTATCCAACCAAATTTAGCGTTTACAAAATGTAATTTTTCGAAAACAATTAAAAAGATTTGGTGTGTTACACGCACACAACTTCCTTTTACAGTGAATTTATAATTAGCCATAAATTTGATTTCTAATTTTTAAGTATTTGTCAAACATTTTCAAAAATTACAAATTCTACAGAAACCCTACAAAATAAAACGTTAGTTGAAGAGACAAATTTTCTATAAAATTTTAAGCTGAATTAAAAATGGAATAATATAACGGGTGTTCTATTTAAAATAGCAATTAATAACAAAAAACAAAAGAAACCCATTTTAGAGGTGTTCAACTGGAAAATCACCTATCTCACATCAATACACATTAAAAATGTAATAAAAATGTAACCTCTGAAAAAATCGTTAGGGCTGTTTTTAAAAAAATCGAAAAAAAATTAAAAATTGCAAGAGTAAACACCACACTTCCGGTTATGCGATTTTCTTTAATAGCTTGCTGTCGCATCTGGATAGTACACAAAACTTATATATGAAGTTTCAACGTCATACCTCTTTTCGTTTTTGAGATATTCTGTTCGCACACAGACACACACACACACAGACAGACATACCAATGAACAAAAACATGTTTTTTGGGTTCAAGGGAATCTAAAACGTGAAGATTTGTTGAAAACTCAATTTCGAATTCTTGTAAAAGGAAGTAAAAAGGTGACATTTACAATGTATTTTCAATGGGTGAAGTGATTTATTTTCGTACACACAACACACACACAACAGGAAGCAAATTACTTTTACATTCTAAAACGCGTCCAGTGGCGTTTGAATTAATTTAGTGAATAAAATGGATCAAGATATTTACCAATTTATTATTTTAACTTAAACAGTTTTAACCCTCTATTATACTAAAGTTAATTAATTACTATATGTAAGTACATTAAGAGTTCCAATGTTAAAATGACATAAATTTTATAATTATTATTCATAATCTATCAAATAAATTCATCAGTTTTATTTCAATTTTGCTTAATATTAATTCAATTTTCGCAAACATTTTATTTGTAACTCGTCTTTTTTTAACGAGAAATCGTGAAGAAAGTATCACTTTTTTAAACAAAAAACGTAAAGAAAGTAACATTTTTTAACTATTTTATTGAAATTGTGAATTGTCAATTTGGTAGATGTAAATTATAAAGTCCTTGTCGACCAAATTTCGAGTTACAAGGGATCACTATGCAAAAAATAACGTGAGCAACACATATGAAAGCAACTTTTTTGCAAATTCGTGACAAACAGTATGACTTTAACTAATTGTACAGTATACTATGGCGTTGTACATACAAAAGTAACTATTTATTGAACCAGTGTTCTAAGTGAATTATTTTAAACATCAGTGTTAAAAGTTAGTCCAAGGTAACGTGTATTAAAATCATAGATCGCAGGGTTTATCGTAAATTTGTATGTGAGTATAACTTAGAATGTCTAATACACTGTGACAGAAAACGTTTTAACGAACTAAATTTTTATATTCTGTTGTGCCGTAGAAAAAATATTGTATGTGACAAGTAAAAAAGTGTGATTATGGCACTTATTATGTAGTCCAACTCGGCTTCGCCTCATTAAATCGTCTGCCATAAGCATGTACTTTTTATTTGTCTTTATTGTTCTCGAACTAGACAACATTTTCATTTGTAAGTATCGACAGCTTAGGCTTGTTTGAAAACAATAAGAAATAAAGCGGCACATACAAATTTTGCAAGTGATTTCAATGGGAACTGTAGTTGTTTTTGAATGACTACATGCTATGTATTCATACATTTTCCGATGGCCATCCCACGTGTGTGTTACATACTATTTTTCCTGCGACGGTTTCGCATTCTATAACAAATTTAATCTTTTAATTTGACATTTGTTAAAAAGTTGTCAGTTTTAGCCAGTAACAGTATGATTCTTAAATTAGAGTGTAGAAAGTGAGTACTTTCTGCATTGTCGTAGAAGTACATTTAATTATTATACTAGTTTAATAAGAGGGCCTATTGTAGCACGAGTGCGTTTTATCGCACGACGTGCGCAACGAGGACTGCTCCAATAGAAGTAGAGCTGCAATGAATTTTATTAAACGAGGATAATACATTAATTTTATATACTTTCAACAAAAATAATCAAAAGCTTTTAATTTTGACATTTCATAAATATGACAACCTGTCAGTTGTTTGAAACAAAGTAGACCGTTTCAATGTTTTTCATATGAAAATAACAATACAAAAACAGTGCTTTGATAGACTCCATTAGCACTGTTTTCTGTGTTATAATAACTACATTAAAAGATTAATATAAGTAAATAGTATATTTTTTGTCAATAAATAAAAGTATAGGTTTTTTTTCGGGGGATGAAGATTTGTCCACGAGCAGCGTCATGGTAATTTTACGAACGAATAATTTTATCGCAAGAAGTAAATGTTATTTTTCTACGAATATAAAAAAAAATAATATTTACATTATGTATTGCAAAAACTACAAATGAATATAGGATTTGGCCGTTTTTGGCTTACTTAATGTGGTTGAAATAAACAAAACTGCCACCATTCTTGCAAGCAAACAATTGGTTATTTATTCATTTCCATAGCAACTCGCACTTTCATGTGTAGTGTGAAAAAAGAGCTACTTTAGAAATGCTAAACTATCTAATAAAGCACTATTTTATATCGCAGTCTAACATAAAGTCATTTTTACCCTCGCAAAAGTATCACTTTCGTAAAAAAAAAAACTTTTTGTGCAACTGTCAATAAAAATGGCATTTTTATGCCAGGTAACTACACTTATATAATATGTTAAAATTAGATATTACGAGAGAACACTTTAAAAGTAAACACTTTTAACACGTTAAAAATACTTAATAAACCAATATTTGTCAGATAACTAAGGAAAATCAATAACTTTCAGTTGTTCGACAGGTCGGTATTTTGAAAAAATTCTAGTAAGGCTTTCTGTATTCTAATCAAATGTCAAAACTAACATGATTATTTTGAAAAACGTCTACCACGGCATTCTATATTATAATCAAATTAATAAAAGTTACATTTAGTCCGTAAAAATGATCTTGCTGATTTTTAATGACAGTTGTACGATAGTATACAATAGTATGTTGTACAACTAATTATGAAAGTCATACTTTTTCCACGAATTTGCAGCTTTATTAACGAGGACGAAACCCGAGTTTATCAAGCAAATTAGTAAAAAAAGTCGTTTTCCTACGTGTTGTACACATTATTGTTTTGCATAGTGATCGCTGGTAGCTCGAAATTTGGTCGAAAATCAGTCATATTACAAACGTGCAATCGAATTACATCTGACCAAATATCTTTCGTTTAATTGGAATAAACCGAACGTATCAAGAAAAAACACAATACTAATAATAATATTCTGCATTCATCAACTCAAGATACAGTAAATAAGAAATAATACTCGTAGTGGCCACGGACGGTGCTTGCGTAAAGTGCAGACGCATTATAATTCAACACGTCTGCAGTTTACTTCTGTTTTGATTGGCCGTACGACTTCGGAAAAAACGATGTGATGGGATATACCTTATGCGTCTGCAGATTACGTATATGCGTCCGGGACGCTGTTTCAGCAGCCAAACCGTAAGAGATAGAAAAAAGTTATTATAGTTATATGTTTGGAATGGTCATGTCAGCTCAGGAACCGAATTTTAGTCACGTGACACTTCCGGTTTTCGAGAAATCACAAAAAAGACCGTTTTTCAAATAGAACGCGTATTAAATAAAAACTGTTTCGGCCGCCAAACGGAGCTGCGACCCTCTGCGCCTTAAAACGTCGATCGGTTAGGCAACCACTTTGACACCTTCCAGGTCTGGGTACAGTTTTTATTTAATACGCGTTCTATTTGAAAAACGGTCTTTTTTGTTTTTTTAAATGAGACATTTGTCTAACTGGATTGCTTGTATCATAATAATAGATTAAATAGCAATTATATTTGGAATTAAATAATAATCTTTATTATATACTAGATTGCAAAGGAAGTATATGACATTGGGCAGTTTATGGTATTAGGGGATTTTCAGGAAAAACATGTTTTTGATAAATAGTTTTCTTTAACATAATTAAGGCCGGTTGCAGAAAGCAATGTTAAGTCTGGTGTTAGCTAACATCCCGTCAAAGTGAACAAAATCGCATCAAATTTTGTTTACTAATGTATTAGTTACCATAAGCATTTGAGATTTGATTCGTTTTTGTTCACTTTGACGTCGCGTTAGCTAACACCAGACTTAACATTGCTTTCTGCAACCGGCCCTTAGACAGGTAACAAATCGAAATTTTTGGTTATAAAACAGAAATTATAGCATATCTATACAGTTTCCCATAAACGATCTGTAAATTTGAATAAGTAAAATAACAATTGCCTATATTTGTCAAATTTTGTGTGCCATCCAAGATATATTAAATTGTGTCTTGTCGTGACTATTGATACAGGTACTCTCAAAGGCGTTATCAATATTACTAAAAGCACTTTTGGATTTGACCCGTACTATTGATGAAGTAGAATGATTGAATGTTCCACGCACATACATATCTTCGTAAAAGGAGGCATCGGGAAGAAACAGAAAGAATGAAGCCCAGTGACTCAATAAGTCAATCACACCAGCAACACAGTTTTTTTAATCAAACAAAAATTCAGAATTTATAGACAAACTAGCTATGGTCAACTAAAGTAGATAAGGAATTATCAACTGCAATAACCAGAAGTCGTAGTTTTAGAATCTGGAAATTATGATTACTTCGAAGATTTAAACTAAAGAACGTATTATATTGTAACGCTAGCTCCTGCATCAAATTTTAATTATACACAAAATGTATTAAATTTGATACATCGCCTAATCGAGCGTTGCATCTATCCGGCGCTTGGTTTTCCAATAGCAAGAAGGCTACAGCTATGTGCAAAGTCGCGCTGAATAAACACCCACGTCGCTTCCCACTGAAGGATACCTGAAACGGCTGTTCCGATAAAGACGCCCGGAAAGTATATAGGAAGACCCCGCAACCAGTTTTCTTCATTTGAGATCATCCCGCTTGAGTCCATAAACTTGCCCTTATTAAATTGAAAACCTGACCTGCAAGTTAGACTGAGGCGGTGAAAGCCTGACCTCTAACCTGCCCTTATATAATTTCAAAACCTGACCAACACGTTAGATTGAGGCGGTAAATGCCCGGCTCCTAACCTGTTTTCCTATAACTTCAAAACCCCACTACGATCCGCCGCAATAATATTCCAAAGCTATTAATAACAAAGGAATCAAATTGCAAGTTCCGCCTGAATGCAGTTCGAGCCCTACAGCCACATGCATTAACTTACTTGAAGGGTCCGCCCTGAACGTTTAAAGACGTTCCCAGAAAGCGGAACTCTAAGCTCGCCTCCGGGACCGAGCGCCGGGAGATCCATCACTGACCCGCCGAGCTGCCAAGACTCGCCGCCCGCTAAAATTTGGCGAACTTACTCCAGGCTGAACTTCACAACACCGTTACTCCAGAGGTTACGCCAGGCCATCCTAGGACACCCACAAGACCCGCACAAACCCCTACGCAACCCCTACGCAACCCCCGATGAGCAGGTATCCTTTAGATCTCCGTGATTTATTCATATAATTCCAGCACCTCAAATGTAAACAACACTGGGACTTGAAGGTCGCCCGTCCTGGACATCCGTCCGAAACCAAAATCTACATTTAGCACATCACCTGATGCATCCGTGTTCGGTAATTACCTGCTATACTTGGTGCAACTCCCGTTGCAACCGTCTTTCGTGCAGACCTGCTAGGTGGATTGCAGTTCACCAAGGAGCAAAGAAACACGACCCCCCAGAGGAATTTGTTATTTTCATAATGTACAATTAATTTAAAACTGCGGTTTAATTTGTACTTGTAGTTATCCACAATATATTTAGGGTAATTATCCTATGTTACTGTATATATTTGAGTTTGAGCAAAGCCTGCCTCCGATTGAGCTAACCCGAGGTAAAAATTTATAATGTCCTTAGTGAGAAGCTGAAACGTTACAAAATATTCTACCAGACAGACGATGAAACGAGGTGTGACATAGTGACAAGTTTGTACTTATAGACATGTGTACGTTGAAAGATTTTTTCCTTATGTGTATACCAAGAAACAAAAAGAACTTGTATAAACACCTTTACTTTGCTAGTGACCTGCCGGTGCAAGGCTCGAAACAACACTTTTGGGGTCCCAAACCTGCAGGTGCGCTTTGAGTAAGTAACTATTTTCCACGTTAAAATTAACCAAGGAACCCACAATCTCCTCAGTACCAGGCGGGTCAACATGGACAAATGCCACTATGCAAGAATGCCTATTCAGCCCCCTCGTGATAGTTGACAAGAATTTGTGCAGTATTGACACGAGGTAACTGCGACTTGCCGTAGAAATACTATCTGGACGCTGCTAACTAAATAGGCCTAGTTGATCAACCAACCTGACGCCTTTGAGAACGAGACGGAAAAGCACATTCTATGTGAATGTTCTACATTCGCTTCGGTGAGAAGATCCATGTTGGGAGATTTCTGGCCTTACATGTGGCCGAGATTCGCAGCATCCTTTTGACTAGTATCTCAAGTTCGCCGAAAGATTCGGATATGGGATAACTTGAGTGAGGCAGCCAAAAATGCTGCTATGGAGGTATCACAATCAGCCCACTTTGATGTCTTATCCCGTCTTCTAAAATCCAAAAGCTTTCGTAGGTGTGCTTTAGTGACGTTATAATTTATAAAATATCACCAAAGAAAGGTACGGCGTTTCTATGTTCTGTTTACATACAACTTATGTAATATATTTATGTAGTGGCTTCATGTTGCGGCGTCTATTAAATTATGTAGGGTTAGCTCTGCTATTTTTTCTTTAAATTGATTTATTTAATTTGAATTTTAAATTCTATTCTTTTTAATATCGGTAGCGCATTGAGCCTTTTCAAGGGTGGTTCGATAATCTAGTTGCTTATTAATTGCTATTTTATTTTAATAATTACTTTAAATGGTTTAATGACATGAACTGTCACCTTGCACTTTCAATCAACTATGACAAATATAAATTCTATTCACCTCTTAGTGACTCAATATTCTATGATAAGTATTTGATTATTGTTAATTACACTTTTCTAATTGTATTTTATTTATTACTGCTTCAATAGGACTAATTAAAAACCCACCTGAATTCCTGTCACTTTCATTGCTTCAAATTTACCTCAAGGCAGTACTGTTCCAGACGTCCACAGCTCGGATCCCAGATAACTCAGCTATGATGCACTGCCAACTGACAAACAACCTCCAACTCGTCAAACCCCTGGCTGCTTGCAGAAATGGTCCCGTTCCTTGCACCAACGTCACTGTCACCCAACAACTTCCCTCATTCCAACAGCTTCACGGCAAGTTCACTCTTACAGATGATCCCAAGTTAATCTTCTATTTCCTTAGCTCCTACTCTATTGTCAGTAACCAACAGAATCGCCCGAATCCAGTCAATTCCTGTCTACTGATCCGCACGTCCTCAGTACTCCATCAACAAATCCAGTAATTAATGTAATTTCTTATTAATTGTAGTCTTTAAAATAAACCAATTCCATTCAAATATTATTCTATTCTTGCTGTATCTAGTTGAACCATATTCCATATTCTCTTCAATAACTGTGTCTTGAACTTCTCAATATTTCATTTTACTTTGTTTTTACCTCGTAGATTTGTTAAAACCCTTTTCTATTGTATTTTACTAAATTACATTTACAAATTAGGGTAAAATTTCCATGTTTTTATTGAATTCGAAAAAATATATCAAAAGTACATTTACATTTTTTAAGTTGCTATTTTACAATAATCATAACAAAATTTTCTTAGATGCTATGTTATAATTATTCATGCCCTCTACAAAATTAACTTATTTGATTTCTACCTACTATATTCTAATTTCTAATAGAAATTATATTTGTTACATGTAACATGAGCTTGTATTTACCTTCTAACTTTCAAAACCATGATAGAATACTCAAGTGTTATTATCTTTCAAAATAAATTGTATCAAATTCAACTTCCATTACTGACTTTCATATAAACAGCCAATCCTTTTTTAAAACTTTTCTAAGTTGATTGTATTAATCTCCCAATTTTTATATTTACATTAATTTTCATTCAAAACTGTTATTTACGTATCACAACAATATGATCATTTGACTATCCAAAAAACAATCTTAGATATGTTGGTGTGACTGGACTTGCAATCTAGGAACTGATCAAGGTTATTCTTAGACATCTGAGGTAAAAGAACACAGAGAAAATAGATAAAACCAAAGCTTTCTACGATAAATTTAATGTGTTTTTTGGTATGATTTAAATATATCAAACAAGTTGGTATATCTTTTATGATACCATTATCGAAGTAGCTCAACCAGACGAGTCTGATATGGTTGCTATGTTGAGTCACTCTGCTCTGCTTCTTTTTGTAAATAGAAAGCTACGGTAATATTTTTCACTCCTGTACTCCTTGTAAAAACCTTTGCGGAAGTAAATATTAAATTGTCTACCTTAAGAATAACGCAGTCCAAAACTTGTGTTTTTATATTTTTGTTTTCTGTGCCGTAGTCCGATTGCATTACATATTCTGGCATTCTTTACTATTGAACCCAATTTACCTATAGCTTCCCAGGTCATGCACACTATTCTTTTAACTTCGGCGTTTTGAGTTTCTTTGCCGAGCTTTATTAAGTGGCCCAATTAAACGTATTCTGTAACATTTTCGAAGAATTCCATCAAAAGATATTTATTATTTCGAGGGATAAGATCTTAGTTTTTTCCAGATTGATTGAGAATCCGATTTCTGTCGATGCTGTCTGGAGTTCTCTCCTGTTAGCCTGTTGTTTCTCTATATTATTGCGTATGAGCAGAATTTCATCCGCGAAGCGGATGTGGTTTAAGTATCGACCCACGATGTTTATGCCTTTGTTTTGCCATTCTAATTTCTTGAACGCCTCTTTCAAATCAAGAGTGAACAACTTCGATGAAATTGTGTCCCCTTGTCTTGCTCTCTCTTCTACACATATTTTGTTCGTTGAATGATTATCTGTAATGTTTACGTATAGTGTTGTATTATGGTAGATGTATTCAAGATGTCCTTGTATCTGGAATCTATTGCTGCGTTGTCTATTGCCCTAAAGATGACCCAGAGTTCTACATTATCAAATTTAACATAAACAAGGTGAAGCGGAACGTACTCAGGAAAGTTCTGTAGGTTGAATACCAACGTACAGAAGTTTCCTCGAGCTTGGTTGTTAATCTGTTGGTAAGAAATTTGGTTAACATCGTATATGAGAGGAGTAATAGACTTTGATAGGGCTATAATTCTCTATTTTGGGTTTGTCTCCTTTTTGATATAGCAAGACTACTTGAGCGTTTTTCCAGGTATCAGGAATTTTGCCTTCTGTGAGAACTTCCATATACTCTAATTTTACTGTTCCACTCATTTTCAGCATCCTAACGGAAATTCCACCTTTGCCGGGAAATCGACAGTATTGAATTTATGATAAAGTATACCTTATTTCGTCTATTGTGCCGTCGGGAAGCGGATATTTATTATATCTGTGTTACGTTGCTTCGGATTTGAGCAAGTGGAAATGTAAAGCTTTGTATGAAGTCTTGAACAATTATTCTAGTTATTTTGATTTTATCAGATCCTTGTCGTCATCTCAATTTTTTAGTTGGTGTTTTTCAGTCTTTCTTTTGTGTGAGCTGATTTTAGGATCTAAATGTTTTCCCAATTATCTTGAATAGAAAAATGTTTGACACTTGCATTAATCCCTGTTATGCGTACGGCATGGAGAGATATTGAAAGACGTATGCTGGGAATAAGTCCCAGAGACGATATAACGAACAAAAAAATTAGAAAAAAACGTGAGTTATAGATGTGATGGCGCCGTCGAAATTCGAAATGGAGAAGAGCAAGACATATCCGACAAAAAATACAAAACGACAAAACGAGTGTGCCTATGGCGACCAAGACTAAATAGAGCAGCGCTGGTCGACCAAAAAAGAATTGCATAGACGACGTGTAGTGAAAAACGGGTAGTAAGTAGTACCAACTGGCGTAAGATATAGTATAGTAGATAATTCTAGGGGGTGGGGGTTATGTTTAGAAATGGGCTGTTAAGGGCTATTAAAGAAGAATAACAACAACAAATTGCACAAACCCTTTACACATAAATTCAGATTGACCAAAACACTTTTGTAGTTAATGTACAACGACGATCTACAGCGCACCGAATCAAAAATGAAAGTCGGAAAATATGAGAATTACAAGAATTTTATAGTTATATGTTATACTAGACGATAACCTTTTATTTTATCGACAAATTTAATTTTCGAGTGACGAAGGAACGAGTAAATTAATTTCGTGAGCCGATAATAAATTTTATCGTCTAGTACAGGGGTCGGCAACCTGCGGCCCGCGGGCCGCATGCGGCCCTTTGCAACTTTTTGGGCGGCCCGCCAAAGCACCAATATAACTTTAGGAAAAATCAACAAACTTAGAGTGTAAGCGTGCCGAAATGTGGCCGGTGACAAAAATGCACGACAAACAGAAGCATAGTGGGAAACCTATTTTAATGCGCAAGTTTAATCCCCACTCCCCAGCGAATACGACGTCTCGCTTAGCAAGTGTAGCATTCTTTCTAGTGATGGGCATAATCGGATGATTTCAATAATCGCAATGTTCCATTTCGGAATGTTTATAAAATCGGAATATCATCCGATTATTTTACATTCCGTAAATGCAAGCAAGGGAAAACGAGCGAAATAACAACAAGCGGAAGGAAGATGAAGTGCGTGCAAATTTACGATAAGAGCACTCGCCGTCGCGCCGTAAGCCCTTATCTGTGTTGGCATCTATTGTTTGGGTTTGTAGGACGGTCGGTAATAGCTATTTACGTTATTAGACCGGTAGCAACATTTTTATGGCCGCGCCAATACTTTACAGGTCGAACCGTAGGGCGAGATAAGATTTTTTAGGATACTGCATTGGTAACTAGCGTTTACATTGTTACAAACGAGTCCGGTAGATAAAATTTACCGGCCTAGACCAGTAGTAGTTCTATTACTACTGGTCTAGGCCGGTATATTCTATCTACCGGACTCGTTTGTAACTATGTAGACGCTAGTTAGCAATGCAGTATCCTAAAAAACAATTTATGAGTTTGAGTCGCACAGTGGGATATGAGGAAATAAAATATTTTTTCAAATTATTACAGTAGTTACGTTAATAGACTTTCGGAAAATGGTAGTGATATTTTAAAGTTTAATAGCAGATAAAGTACATAATAGATAGTATAAAACAATACTTGAATTTGAAGTCTGTAGGTGTACTATCTAATAATTAATCTACGAAATACCACTGCCATTAGTGCCATTCACGTATCATACACGTGCGCACACGGCGCGACCCGTCGACATTCGCAAACCAGCATATAGCAGTCAAGTGAGTCAACACAAAATTCCGTATTCCGTTCAGTTCAAATAGGCATTTCGTTTTCTCATTTTGTGTACCGAATAGTAAAATAATCGAATTCCGAAAGTTCCGAATTTTGTGCACCGAACAGTAAAATAATCGAATTCCGAAAAGTTCCGAAATAATAGGAACCTTCCGATTTTTTGAACAATCGGAAACTTTCCGATTATTCATTCCGGATAGGCCCGTCACTAATTCTTTCATTTCGCCAGTTTGCTACTGTATATTCATATGTGCGTTCATGTTGACAGCCGTATGACGTTTCACTACAATATTTTACATTTTTTATATTTATATATTTTATATTTACATATTTATACATATTTAATTGGAATTGTATTTTCTTTTTTTTCCCTTTTAAGAATTGTAAAATTTTTGTTCTCTAACATTATTGTTATTATAGCATGTCAATAAAAAATAAATTTTTTCTATATTTATTTTTAATAATATGTATACTCGTATATGATATAAAAGCACTATTTAAGTTACATTTGAATGTGCGGCCCGCATAAAAAATTTTATTTTGAAAATGGCCCGCCGTCCGAAAAAGGTTGCCGACCCCTGGTCTAGTATAACATTCAATTTTTTTCTATATCAAGAAGTTTAACAATTCATATTTTTTTCGGGTATTTCGCCACTCTGCAAATTAAAATTATTTAATATGTTATTTAATAATTTTAATTTGCAGAGTGGCGAAATACCCAAAATAGAATATGAATGATAGATTCACGCCACAAAGAAGTTTCAAAGTTTAACAATTTCAAAAAAAAAATAAGGAAAGTCGGTCACATTTTAAAGTCTCAGTAGCTAGTTTGGGTTGCTAGGGTAATACTAAATGTAATTTAATAAAATAAAAATTTAAAAATTAATGTACACTTGCTTTCAAAACTTTCGCGTACACCTATTTTTCGCTGTATTGAATCAGGGTTGTAATTAATCAATTCTGACATTTACACTTTTGAAAAGTCAAAATGGCTCGACTGACAGAGGAAGACAAAGTTTTGATGCTTTCCAAATTAGAAGGGCACCCCCCTTCTAATTTGGAAAGCCATAGAAGCGTTGTTACTCATTATGGGCTAGATAAAAGCAGGAATTTGTGTCCTGAGAGACCGATCACAATTTTTTTAAATGCTCTCAATGTCATCTTTAACCTAATCTCAAAATTACCCGCTCACACAGCAAAAATTTTGCAAAATCATTGTTACTTGATTTTGAATGTGTATGCGAAAGTTTTGAAAGCAAGTGTACTTTTTCCCGCTGCTGATCGTGTAAGTCAGTGATACAGCCTTAGTAACAAAACGTGTAAGTCGGTGTTTATATTTGTTTGCTGCTTTTTCTTGACAACAGAACTTAATACTATTATTAAGTTCCTAGGATAATAAAATTAACAAAGCAAGATACAGATTGAGACGTTTTGTTTATAAATCGCAAGTGTTGATGTGACATGTAACACTCATAGGTAAACGACTCAGGAAAATTAATCCTGGTGACAGGTGACAAACCAAGCGATTTTTTCAAAAATCTAGGAAAATTTCGATACGCAGCGGGAAAAATATAATAAGATAACTCGGAATGTAAAGCCTATTAACATTTTCGGCGGGCAACAAGCCGCGACTTCGTCTCGGCTTGTACTTGCCTACCTCAAATATTAATAGGTAAATTGTGACTTAAATAGCTATTTTCTACAACTGACACATAAAATTGACATTAACGTTTCAATAAGTGTGCGTGAAATTGCGTTTCACACACTAGATCGTAAATACAAAAATTTACGAACTAGATTTTAAATAACGGTTTTGGCACACCATTTCCTTAGTTACAACACATATAAAACGTTACGTACATAATAATATGACTCTACCTATTTGCTATATACGTATGATTTTGTTGCAGAGAATCTTTTATTCTTTTTTTGACGGCTGTAGAAAAAACGTTGTTTGTATTTCGTGGCAAAATTCGTGTTTTTATGGAGCGTTTGAATGACTTTTCTGCCTCGACTTAACGGTCTCGGCGAAAATTGACATTCTCACGCGCCATAAAAAAAACACTCATTTCGCGCGCTTAATACAAAAATTACTATTCCCGCTGCTGATCATGTAAGTCAGTGATACAGCCTTAGTAACAAAACGTGTAAGTCGGTAATTCTATTTGTTTGGGGCTTTTTCTTGACAACGGAACTTAATATTATTATTAAGTTCCTAGGATAATAAAATTAGCAAAGTAAGATGCAGATTTAGACATTTTGTTTATAAATTGCAAGTGTTTATGTGACATGTGACACTCACAGGTAACACGACTCAAGAAAACTAATCCTGGTGACAAGTGACAAACCAAACGATTTTTTCAAAAATCTAGGAAAATTTCGATAAGCAGCGGGAAAAAATATAATAAGATAACTCGAAATGTATCGCCTATTAACATTTTCGGCAGGCAACAAGCCGCGACTTCGTCTTGGCTTGTACTTGCCTACCTCAAATGTTAATAGGTCCTTACATTTCTTGTTACTTAAATAGCTATTATCTCCCCTTGATATTAAAGTGCTACTTGATCTACCCTTGCTGTTAAAGTAACACTTGATCTTTTGTTTTGAATCGATTAAAGCACACTTTAACATTTGCTATAGAAAATAATATTTTTGCTACGACCACTACTAAAAGTAGGGCTTTTACCAATAACTTGTCGAATCAAAAATTCCATATTAGAGAACAGCGTGCTGAAAGTAAAATCATCTGTTTACTTTCAGTACATGTCCTAAAAGTAAACAGGTTATTTTGAATTTCCGTATTTTAAGCTGGCGACGTGAGGTTATAAAGTTATTATAATTCATTCTTGGGAGGTAAGATGTTATATATAATTAAAGCATCAAGCAATGAATAAAGTAAAATGTATACTAATTATTTTTGATAACTAATTTCCACAACTAACGACTGCATAAATAGTCACCGGTACCAGTTCCTTGTCCACTGCCATTTTTAATATTATAACATAAATTATTATCAACAATTTTAACCTCTGATAAATCTATTTTTATGCATTAATAACAGTAAATTTACGGTTGCACTTGACATGTTATAAAACTCAGCCTACGGCTTGGTTTCATAAGGTTTGTGGCTCGTGGTATAAACAGTCACTTTTAGCACTTATCATAAATAGCTATTTTCTACGAGGCCTACTAAAAGTAGGTTTTTTACCAATCGCTTGTTGAACTAAAGATGACATATTATAAATCAGCGTACTAAAAGTAGAATCAGCTGTTTACTTTTAGCACGTGTGGAATTTAGAATTTCGAACTGGAAATGAGGTTATAAAGTTATTCTAGTTACTTCTTTCGCTAAAGTATTTTTTTAAATTAAAGCACTATGTAATAAATAAAGTAAAATGTGTACTATGATAATTACCTTTGACAACTACTCACTGCAGAAATAGTCACCTGTGCCGGCTACTTATCTACGGCCATCTTTTTACTATGACAAATTATAACTGTCAAGAATGTTAACCTTTGTTAAATCAATATTTATGGATTAATAACCGTAAATTTAAGGTCGTTGAGAAAATATATGCAATCTCGTGCTAAAAGTGTTATTGCATTAGACATGTTATGAATAATTTTCATGTCTCGAGCACTTAGCATTTGTATCATAAATAGCTATTTAGGAATAAATATTCATGTAATCACTCTTAATAATATATATCGTTCAGTACCTACATCTAGAGGTAGAATAGTTATATTTTAAAAACTATTTTAAGCAATGTTATATACAGTGTGGGAACAAAGTAACGGATAAATTCATTAACTTTGTTAATATTATTTTTTATGAAAAAAAACTTTGAAGGAGTATAGCGATTTTAATTATAGGACATGCACTACAGCCACCTTTATGTTGCTACTTCATTTATTTTAAAGTTATGACATCATCAACATTTTTTTTTATATAACAACCTATATTTTTTATTATTGATTTCGGTAGTACTTTTTATCACGTTTCGGACGGTATAAAATTTTCGATATGTTGAAAAATTTGAAAAAATCGAGAAAAATGGTCTTAAAATTTAAATTTTAAATACCAATGAAATGAGCAAAATAAATCTAGTTACCTACGTTTAACGGAAAGTCATTAAAATTTAAAAAAAACAATTGAATAATACAATTATAAATAAACATTTCAATTCTCTGTGTCTCGCTTAATTGTACCATTTTTATTAATAAAATAGTTTGCTAAAGGTAAATTCTATTTAGAATTTTTTTTTGTTTTATCCACCGGTAACGAGATTTATTTTGCTCATTTTATTGGTTTTTAATATTTAAATTTTAAGACCATTTTTCTCGATTTTTTCAAATGGAACATATCAAAAATTTTACACCGTTCGAAATGGGATAAAAAGTACTACCCAAATCAATAACAAAAAATATAAGTTGTTTTAAAAAAAAGTCGATGACGTAATATCATGAAAAACAAATTACATATGAAACTGAAAATTAGCTGAAAATGTTCCCTATGATCAAAATCGCTACACGCAATTACAATTCCGACTGCCTGATTTAAGGACCAGATCTCAATTTTCATTTTCATACCCGCTTTCTAGAACTAACGTGCATTTCAAATCGCCTATTCTAGCAATGTCAAATGCATTCAGTAAATTAGACGTAAATATTGATATATTTTCGCTCACAAGTGTTCAGTTTCGTGCTGCAATTCCGACTGAAGTAATTTTGTACTCGGAGAAATTTTTTGTTATTGTATGTGGATTTAGGCGGTGAATTTCATTTTATTATTATACTATTCAACTGTTGTGGTGGTGGTATGTCATTGTTTAGTTTAGGAGATAGTTATTTTGTTTTATTTCATTTAAGTCTTGGCGACACTAAGTCAGTTATTAATTTAAGTCATTGTTGTTTCCTGTAATTGGGAATTTACTTCCCGTTGGAAATAAATCTATTTATTATTATTATTATTATTATTATTATTATTATTACACCCTTTCGAGATTTTTTCATAAAAATGAATATCAACGAAGTTAATGAATTTATCCGTTATTTTATTTCCACACAGTATATTTAATTTCGGATAAATATGTCAATGGAAAGTGGATTGCAAAGGAAATTCACAGAAATATGGAAACAACTCATAACTTAGACATTAATTTAAAAATAACATTGTATTTCTAGGAAAGTATGTGATAGTCTTATTTTTAAAATGAAACGTGCTTTAAAATGAAAGGTTTTTTTATTATTAGTAGAAGTTTGGTTACCTCACTGGGCGTGACGTAATAATTTCTAAGGTTGTCCCCCTGCTGATCTAAAATCTTATATACAGGGTGTCCGAAAATTGGGAGCACATTTTTTAAGGGGTGATTCTACGTCTAAAGTAAACCCCAGTTTCCTATATAAACGTATGTCCAGAAATGCTTCCTTACCGGGATACAGGGTGTTAAAGTTCTAAGAAAAAAATTGTTTTTTAATCATATCTTTTACATCACGCGAGATATTTTTATGAAAGTTGGTACACGCCTTTCGAGCATCAAAAGGCATAAATTTTGAACTGATTAATTTAAAATTGTCAGTAAAAAAATTCTTCAATCCAAATTTAAATCTACTTACTAATTTTTTGCGTCTATTGAGCCAAAACGCTGCGTCGGAAGAGGAAAGGTCAAGGAATGTAATTTGCTCTAAATTAAATGGAGATATTAAGCATAATTTGTATTTGTACAAAACAGTGGCGTACCATTTATTTCTTTAAAAATATTCAGTCTACACCCCGTACGGACGCCACCGGTGCAAATTAAAAAAATCCTTTAATTATGACAAAATGCCTGTTGTTGCTCGAAAGGCGTGTACCAACTTTCATAAATATATCTCGAGTGATGTAAAAGATATGATTAAAAAACCAGCTTTTTCTTAGAACTTTAACACCCTGTATCTCGGTAAGGAAGCATTTCTGGACATACGTTTATATAAAAAACTGGGGTTTATTCTAGACGTAGAATCACCCCTTAAAATATGTGCTCCCAATTTCCGGACACCCTGTATATAAAGAAAAGTCCTGACTCACCATCAACGAAACGCCCAGCCCAAACGCTTGGACCTAGAAAGCTGAAATTTTGCACAGTGGTTCCCTTTATGATGCATACAAGGAAAAAGGAAGGATATTTCGAAATTCAACCCCTCAAAGGCTAAAATTGGAGTTCCAATTTTGTATGGAAAAATAATATTAAATAGATATTTCCACTTGAAACTTCGTAGGAGTACTCTTAAAAACAAATCAGCAAACACGTATTTCGTGATTTACCGAAAATCAACCCCTTAGGAGGTGAAATGGGGTAAATAAGCCTAAAAATCTATATGGGTGTCGTTATTGAGGTTTTTTGCGTCGTTGGTTGAGAAAACGGCATTTATTTTTAAGTCCAAGACGGTGGACATGACAAAATTAAAACCCTATCGTGGTGAAACGGGGTTTCAAAGACAAATTATTTTTGGGCAGAACAACGTCTGCCGGGTCAGCTAGTTTTTTATATGTCTTTAACGAACCCCTAAAGAATGGAGCTGGGGTCCGAAAGTGAAACATTTTTATATTTATTCCAGGCACTATTAGACAACTAAACTGGCAGTTTCTGTTTGTCTAAGATTTGACATCTAAACATTGAACTTTTTTAGAATCAGGTATATTATATTTAAAAAATTATTTTTCAGCTTTTACTAGCAAAGTTCGGATAATTGAGTTTCTGAATAAATTACGACCTCTGAAATCTCTAGAAAACTTTAGAGTAAGCCGCATTCTACCACCTATTTTACTATCTTAGTTATTGCAATACAAATTCACATTTAAAACAGTAAAGCTTTCAATTATTAGTGAAATTTGAACGCGTCTATCAAGACAGTATCTTCAGTCATCGTTTTATAGTGTAAAGTATATGGAACTGCATTCCTAAGCAAAAATTCTATCATCTAGATTCTAGAATGATTGAGTTATGAAGGTTAACAAGATTCGATCCTTTTACGATGATCGCGTTAGACAATTACCATAATAACTGTATTGCTACCATAATATTGTAATTAGACTAAAGCCAAATCCGTTCTCAACTTAGCCCTTGAAGAAGGAATCGTTTTTGCTGCTTAAATGCTTTCCATCATTCCAAAGCACGTAATCTTATTGAACGATATTGAAGGATTGACAATTTAATTGCGTCTAATTGTAAGTAATTGATTAGGTAATTTGTTAAACTAGTTAGTCTATTAGCTCCAAATAACTATCCATTAAGTATTAAACGTGAATATAACCGAAAGACTGGTGAAGTTGGCCTTACGAAAGATTTAGGAACGACGGGAACGTGTTATTGACGGAAGGTTAATTATATGTTTATGTAGTCCAGCCCTTTTTTTTCGAGGGTGCTATCTGTTAAAGTTGCAATATTCAAACGTTAAAATGTCATGTAATTGCAAAAAAGTAATGATCGTCTAACTGGAACAGGTCCGTAATTACTACGTTTCTTTATGAAGCAGTAAATTTCTGTGTTAATTATGGCTCAACTCAAAAAATAGCTTAAATATAAGTAGTTACATTTTCTGATTAAACACAAAACAAATTTTAAATTTAAGAAAAGCCACTAAGTACTGGAATAACTAACTGTACTTACAGTGTAACTCCCCAATTATGTATGCGTAAAGTATGATGAACTTAAAATCTTCCAAGTTATCTTTTCATATTTAGTGGTTGACATTTCATTTCTAGTAATTTTGAGTGCATGTAGTGTTGAGTAAAAAAACATTTGTCTTCAGCGAAAAATATGGAATAAAATGATTGCTGAAATAACGGAATTATTCAGTTTAAACAAATTTTGTTTTCAATTTGTAAAAATGTATTTAGATTCAAGAAAAAGTGCTTGCAATTTTTAAAGTTTTCTCCTACTTCTTGTTCTATGAAATGAACAGTGATAATAATGATATTCCAAGTCCGCAAAAGCGGTTATTCTGACTATACTACCAGAAAAATCGAAAGAAAAATACATCAAGCGGCACGACGACTGCTCAATGTTATGTTCAATCAACATTATCTACTAGAAACAATATCAATATATCTAAGTATAAGAAATTGATTGTGTTTCAAAAACAAGCAGTCGATTACAAGGGCAAAGAATGGAAAACGTTTACTAAGGAGGAAATCCAACAATTTCTCCACGAAGTGCCTAGCCAAAGATATTCATTAAAACAGACAAATCTAAAAGTAATTTAATTATTATTTTGTTGACTAGTAAACTGTTAGCTATAGGTTATTTTAATCATTGGTATCTCCGGCTCCCGAACACGTAATGAACTTGTTAAAATGAATATCGATGTTAATAGTGCGAATTCCGAATTCCTGGTTTCATGAAGTACCTAAGATACTTATAATTATCATTCTTTATTGAAAAAATAAAAATAAACTCCAAATAAAATACTTAGTGACAAATTAACTCATATTTCATTAAGTTCAAAATAACAATTACAACATCAAGGTTTTGCGTACAACTGGCAACGTTGGTTTTGTCGTGAACCATAACCTTAAAATCAATGCAATGGCTTTTACTAAAAAGACAGGTTTATAACAGAAAAAGTCTTGTTTACACCAAAAAAAACTGTCTCCTTAACACTGCCTTTTTGGCCTAAAAACATCGTAGTCCAGTCACTATGTCCAAAAATAAGGCCTTTGCTGGAAAATGAAGGGAAATTTGAAATTCCCTTTTTGGGATGTTTGGGGGGTCTAGCAAAGCTTAACTTCAAGTTGTCGACCAAGATTTCCTATGTGCTATTTCCGCCATCTTGATAAATGAGTGCGTTTGATTTTTTTGCGATAAATCGGTTCCCGTTAACACTACATGTAAATAATGTAGACATCTTTGTAAGAATTTTGAATGTTCTACAATTTATGTTCTATTACTTTTTCGCGTAAGAGCTATATTTGTCGAGATATCGAACACGAAAGGAGAGCGTGAAAGGGTCGAGATTTTTATTCGAGCTTCTGGGCTTGTGTCTCTTTTCTCTTTCTATTTAGCGAAAAAGTAGTCATTATCAAA
>CALNHX010012149.1:0-27098 GCA_940337035.1 Agriotes lineatus
ATTTGAACAGTTCTTCAGAACTGACGTTAATCAAATTATAATACAAGGCAGCGAATATCCGTAGACATGACGGCGGTCGGGAAATGATTACTTCCCGACCGCTATCATGGTAACCCACTTTCCGACCAGTTAGAAAGTAAAAGTTGGCAATAGCTCATTTTACCATTTTTTAAAAGTTAGTAATGACTTTATATATCAATAAAATACCAAAATTATATATAACAGCAATAAGATAACACGAACAAGAAAATAAAACGTATTGTCTTGAGTAAGAAAGAGATAAACATAGTAGCAAATATTTGAGTAGGCCTGACGCACTTTTAATTATGACAGATGTCAACCAAACATGCCTACTAAAATATTTTTTTCGTATGATCGTCTCTTTCTTACTCGAGCATTCTATTTTGTTGTTCATGTTATCTCATTGCTGTTATATACCGATGGGGTGGTATATATAACAGCAATGAGATAACATGAACAAGAAAATAACACACATTGCTTGAGTAAGAAAGGGATAAACATAGTAGCAAATATACGAGTAGGCTTAACGCTCACTTTAAGTACGACATATGTCAACTAGTTGTGCCTACTAAAATAATTTTGTTGTATGTCATCTCTTTCTTACTCAAGCATTCTATTTTGTTGTTCATGTTATCTTATTGCTGTTAAGGCCGCATCCGTATAGTTATGGCTCCATCCGTATAATTATGGCCCCATCCGTATATGACATGTGTACCAAAACGTGATTTCAGGATAAACTATGTAGAATTATCTAGACCAAGTTACTTACTACAACCGAATGTTAATTAAACTAGAATCACCTAACTGCTGCTAGTGTGGACTGTTTTTGTCTAGGTGAAGCAATATCAAATGACTTTATTTTAAGAGAAAGAGAAGAATATCACAATGTCTTTTATTATAAATAGTTTCTTACAAATATCAACTTAATGTAAAATGAGAATTTTAAAACATGACTTCTATATACTACTACACTTATTTTTGCTAGACTTTTATGGTATTTTGAATTGCATGAAATACTGTTTCTTCTTGTGAACGACAACTTTCGTAGCAACTACAATGCAGACAGCACTGTCCGATTTAACCCTGCAGCTCTTAGAGACATTGTTCTCTCCTACGATTTTTTTTGTCCCATTTCTGTGATGTTACTGACAAAATTAGAAAATACATATTAGTAGGTTACCGGCTGTAGAGGTCTTTTGTGCGCATCGTACTTTTTCCCATCTCGTACATTCCAAGTTCATTTCGCAGACCTCCTTTGATATATCAAAAGAAGGAATTTAGATAGTGATGTTGAAGGCAACTTCACTAAGTGGCTAGGATTTGCCTGAAACTATTTTTGTTTTCCTTGCTGTTTTTTTGAGTTTTCTCGAGTAGTAGCAGCTACTATGCATTTATGGTTGTTCTAATTTAAAGCAGGGGTGTCCTGAACACGATGACATTTTTCACCCTTGTTTTTTCTCTTCGTCACTTGATTCCACTAAAACCTTGAGGGGCTCATCTTCATCATATACATATAGTTTTAGTATATCTAAGGTAGCAAGACCAACTCTACGGACACTACCAAACACTGCCTTGTAGAAAGATTGTTTTATCCAAAATGAAACCACTCACTTTTGTAAACTGAACTTATAAAAATCCCTCTGACCAAAGATTTGATTATTGCCCTTCATTTAAGCACCTGACATATTCTTAATATTTAATGCTGTTAGACTTTATTTATAAATTTCCTTCTGTTATCTAACTGTAAAGATCAAAAACGCCACGCAATATGATAAAATTTTTAAACGGTCCTAATACAAAGTTAGTAAAGCAAAATCGTCTTGATAACGGTTATTCACTTCAGAATCAATAATTGACTTTGAAACCAAACCTCGCGTTTCTTTGCTCTCTTTTGTTTGCACACTTCGCACATTCGTAAAAATAAAAATATCACTTCCCTTGTATATTTTTATATTTTCTACTAATAAATCTGTCCCCACTCACCACGTCCTCACAACAACGTGCGCACCTGCAATTACAACGCATATAAATTAAACGGCAATATTTTAAATTCTAACTAGACGTTTCTTCAATAAATCAAACATCTTTAAGATAAAATAACTGTATGTAAATGCCTAACAATAAATACTAATAACTTCGATTTTGTGGAGGTGTACCTTTTTTAATTGTTTCTGCCTGCAACAGTTCTCGAGCAAAATGTTAACTTACATTTTTTCCGAAATTTTTATTAATCTTTTAGTTTTCCATGCCTAAAGTTGATCACCTCCTTAAGGGCTGCGTAAAGGTTCTACAATAATTACTAAGAACCGATGAATTGGGTTTTACAATGACAGAAACAACTGCACGTATACACGGTGCAGCTGCAAAACTTAGCAGTACTATAGTAAGGTGTCCATAGCTTAGACTGATTGTACGAGTATAGCAGACTGGACGGTCAGTTGCACGTTCAGTGTCATTACCTGTATACCCCTTAGGGTTAAAAGCTATCTTCCATTTAAAAATCGCAGGCATCGAATTTTCAGGGTCAGGGACTAATGGAACTTGACACGGGATAACGAGTTCAAAAGGCTTAGAAAATATTACACGTCAACCTCTTACCTGTAAACCCCTATAGGGGACAAATTCGTGGTTCAGTCTACTATACTATAGCTCGGTTTTCTAAATTTAAACTAGGAAAAATTAGCATTGCTAGCAAATATGTTAAGCTAGGTTGGGCTAGCTAATTTTAGGTCATCCTGAAATCTGGTTTTGCCATAGGATATGCTATTTATTTTTATATATTCACGGATATGCCCATGCTATACACATAGTGTATTCAACGATAATTGCTTCCTACATTAAGGGTAGATCAAGGGAATATACTAAATATAATATACACTAAGGGTGATTTAATTCAGCCGCATAAAGCAAAATGTAACAATATATACACATCACGTTTCCATTACTGTAGTTCGCTGAATGTGAATAATATTCGACCATTCCCTATGCAACAATGGGAAGTTGTATTTATAAAAAAAATCTGAAAGGGTCCACTCCGATTTGATCCAATGGTGATATATGAGTGACTATATAAGAAAGCGAACGACTCGCTTCATTTTTTTCCGCTGATACAGGCCGCCCACGGGCGACTCTCAAAACCATTGTTATCGTTAAGCTGTCTTTATCAGCGTGCCTAAAACGCGCTTCTTGCTAAATGTGTGTTATATTCCAGTCCAAGATCAGCCGCAGTTTATTAGACTTGTGCGTTACGATCCCCCAGCAAAGTAACTGAAGAGATTCCTTTACGAGCACATCTGCTTAATGTTGGTACAGTTTAAAAAAACCCGTTTATGTGGCATTATGTGTTAAACCTTTGCAATGACTTCATGTAAATATATGTATTTAAGAAAGCAAGCAACCGAATTTGATAAATACGTATGCAAGGTTGTGATATGTATATTTTTTAAATTTACTTTTTTAAGAACTACTAGACGTAACTTATATAATCTTACAATGTTCTTGACCTCTATAATGTAAGCCTCTTTGCGAGTCGTAAATATTCGTTAGATCAAAGACAGCACTGAACTACCTTGGCAACCGCTTACTTATTGAACTTATCACTAAAGTATTGATAGGAATACATCAAATGTTTATATAAGCTAATGTTGAAATATTTGTACTTAAATAAAGGGCTTGGCATTTGTGCATAAACTTTGTTTGCATTGCTCCGATACGTCTGCCGCAAGATTATAGTTCTCGGTTTCCTCTAACCCACTGGACAGAAATGGAATCACACTAATTACAGGTTGAAATTTGTGTAAACCAAATTAAGCTCTACAACAGGTGAATTTGGCTACGTACCAGATAAACACCTAATAGTGGGATTTCATCTAGCAGCCAAGTATGTGTACTTCATAAAGAGATATTACAGGAAAATAAGCATCAAACTGGTAATTAAGAACACATGTATTTATATAATTATGTTTTGCTAAATCTAGATGCAAATATTAAGTGTAACAGTATTAAAGTTTGCGATTATACTTTCCAAAACTCTTTTTCGCGAAATTATTGGAGCTGAAAAGTTAAAACACATTCGAACCAAAGTAATTGCAAAGAATTTAAATTTTATCCCCAAGAGGAAAGTTAATTTTATCTTAAACCCAAGACACCCCTCATCACAACTTCCACGCTGAACGTGGTTGAAATTTACATAGAAATATTTGTGCTTTCAAGAAAGCTCCCTCTATGCAACTAAGGTAAGTGTTGTTTTCTAATATTTCTTTTAGCATGCAGCAGTTGGCATCAAAATAAAATTAAAGCTCTTTGCATAGTTTTCCGAATATGTGTGTCTTTCTATAAAAATCACATATTGTAAAAAATCATATTTTTCGTGTTCGTCCTGTTTTTTAATTTTTTTTTTATTTTCTATTTTGAACAGGGTAGATCTGCTCAATTTTCAACCTTTATTGTAGATATATTTTTTTTAGTTTAATTAGTAATCAGAATACATTTATAATTCTATAAGCTATTCTTATGTCTATAAATGTCTTATTACGGGAGCCCCAGCGATGCTACCGTAGATGCATCTATTTACACAAGCAGCTGCTGCCACCATTTATAACAATATAACAACGTACAGTTGTTGACATGGATTAACATAATATAACACCAACACTGAGTGAAACGCACTTCATGTCGTCAGATATTTCGGCCATTTACGCTTGAGCGTCTGTGTTTGTGGGTCTCTGGTTATTTAGTCTAATAGTTCAGTTGCATAGGCTGCTATTCTTCCTTGGTGCTTTACTGATCTTTTAACGATATAGTGCAGTAAAATTATCGTTTTACCTTAAAAAATTGGTCTCGCGGCGATTCCTCTTGCCCAGTGGTTTAGGGTCATTAGACAAGTGTAGAACCAAAAAGCCGTACCCCCTCCCCCTGCCAAACAGCCGCCATCTTGAAAACATTTTAAAACTGTTTTTCTCCTCGCGATCCATTGGTCGCACAGAAAAAGTTATTGAACAAAAAATGTCGGAAATAGAATTCTACGTATTTTGGTCAGTACCCGCGATACCGAGAAGTTAGTATTTCGAACGGTACAGGCCGACAAAACCTCTTGTTACCTTAGCGGTGTAAACTTGTAGAGGCTAGTTTTCATTTATATAATTCCGAAATGCGTTCCAATTTATTTTCCTGTTAGTTAGGTTTTGCTGTTTTTGTAATTATCGTTGTAACCAATAGAAGCGATTACAGGTGTGTGATCAGAGCCGAAGTCAAGTTTTCTTGTAACTTCGACTTTTGGTGAAATTCCTTTGTAGATGTAAAAATCTAAGAAATCGGAACCTTGTTTGGATGGAATGGGCGAATAAGTAGGTTCCCAGTTGACAGATGAGTAGCCCTGGTACAGGACAAAAAGTCTTTACTACATGAATTTGATAACCACTCAACCGTCGGTTACCCGATGAAACGACACAAAATCGGGAAATTCCTCGGATCCGTTGCCACAATTACGTTACGATGGGTTGTAACAAAGGTTGCCGGTTCATTCAGTAGAGAAAGGGGGTTCTTTACGACCTTAATTAGGGCTACAATCCGGTAAACGAAATAAAGATGTTAAATGCTAGGGGTCACCACTTTCCTAAATCGGAAAAATCACAGGTGGGCGTGGGCTCATCGAGAAAGTGGAAGCAATGAACCCAAAATTCGAATTAAATTGCCGTTACTTACTTCGCTTCGGTGCTCATGGGACAGACTCCACAGCTGCAATGTATAATAAATCACATACAACACAAAGATAATGTTTCCTATATATTGCTATGATGTAAAAATGGTAAAAAAGAATATATTCTATAAAAGTTGAATCACTTAAAAACTGGCCAAGATTGGTATAATATCTCCAAAATATGAAAAAAGTCGAATTAAAATAGTAGAAATCGGTATTGATATGAATAATGTATAAATATTCAGGTCCATGCATTGTATTGCAGTTTAATTGAGAAAAGAAGACTCAAAGCATGTGGTTTGAATTGTTTAAAATTATTTATTGTTCATATGAGATACATTGCAGAATGTTACAACGTACTGAGGTATAAATTAATTTTGTTAATGTGATGGTTTATTTATAATCGGCGAAAGTTTTAAATATGTTTATAAAATGCTATATGAATATCGATAACCTAAAAAATTATTAATTTCATGACAGATATAAAAATAATTTTTCAGAATTAATACGAAAACAGATAAACTCTGGGTCAGTGCGTGATGTCATATTGGAAGAACTATTGTTAAAATTGGAGAACATTGATACAGAAGTGGTAGAATCAAGTAAAGTCAGGGGGAACATTTTTGCAGAGAAGATTGTAGACACGTGGGCTACAAGTGAGAAAGCAAAGTGGGTCAATAGAAAAAGTCAATTCGAGTACCTGATTACGAACAATATAAGTAAAAAGAAATTAAAAGGGCCTATAGGAATTTTGAATTGCATTTAAAATAGATTATTAATTAAGATGGGTTTGTAATCCTAAAGTTTAAAAATTGTAATTAATTATTGGAAGGGGTCATTAACAAAATGTTGTTTTAAAATTGTCAGAATACCAGTAACTTCAATGAACATTAACAATTACCTTTATATTGATGTATTAATAACAAAAGCTGATACAGTGTCATTCAAAGGTTATGATTGAATACATTAATAAAAACATAAATATTATATTTCTAAAATATTTCATTTAACTAGAAACAGTACCTTGAAATAGGCTGCAGTGTCTTATTAAAAATAACGCAACAGTTGCCCTGCAGATTAAGACAAATAGAGCTAGATGAGTTAATAATAATTACATGCAAGACGATATCTACAAGGTAGGTTTTATGGTGATTGAACTTTTAAAGAATAAAAGGTGCAGTAAGTTTCAAAACCGCTTTGTTCCTAGCAATAAGTAGATAACCACAAATAAAAACCACATACAATGGTTTAAATGAATACGTTGCAGTGGATATGAATATTCACACAAATATTAACATAAACGATAACATAGCTTATATAGGGGATAGTGAACAATTATTGGAATCACAACAACAAAGGAAGTTAACAACCCACTGCATTAAAGGCCCACAGCGGTAAATAGAATACAAATCAGGGTATTTAATTTAGGTCATGCCGCTAAAATAACTAACGCTTCTCTAAACTTAATAACACGCGACACAATTCTCGCAACAAACGGCGCAATACAAATACGACGTTATATCAATTTCAGTTTGGCAGCTTTACTTTAGGATGATCACTATAAAAAGTAATAGTTTTACAATTCCTGACGATAACGTTCAGAAATGCAGTGTTGAATTACGGCAGTTGGAATGCCTCACCATAGAGCTGCTTTTATCTGCTGGTGGAAAACGGGAACGAAGGGGGTGGTCTCTCAATTCATAAGGACTGATGCGTAAAAGAATTCTTGCTGTGCAAGTCTTGGGAATGGGACAATTCGACAGTTCAACGCTGACCCACCCTGTATATTTGCTTGGACACAACTCTCCCAACAGATCCGTTCAGAACAGCGGATACTTTGCACACAAATGCACTATTTCGACGAGTGATGAGCACTTTAACTACGAACCCCCTTCCCCCGAGAGTGAAAGTCCCCCCCCCCTCCTGAACAAGAGTTTTTTACAGACACCAACTATTTACTTCCAGGTTTTGACAACGTCTGGTCAAAATAAATGACAGCCATTTGAAAAGCGCGGCTGCAAACGGAAGAGCTTATTTTTCTGTCTCTTTAACTCATACAGAAATGTTCGGTTGCGTCATGTTGTGCAACACATTAGGTATTCCGGGACTTAACCTGAACGTTAGAGTCAGACAATGGGCCGCCCAAACTGGCAATTAAGATACGAAAATCCAAATTACGTCATTCATGCGGAAAGCAAGCACGTGTGTATTGCAAATCGCTCATTCTAAAATGAGCCGGGAAACACCACTGTATGCAATAAAGGAAATTAGATTTTAAAACATAACTAAACTATCAATTTGGGTTTAAATGAAGCGGGAAAGGTACTAATATTTGGAATACCAAAGCAGAAAAATGCGGAAAGAGCTAAATGCAAAAATTGTCCGTACATAACTTCTTTCATTTATTAATTTATATAGCTAGTTTCTTGCCTTGCACCCCACACTGCGTGCTTGAAATTGAAATCGCCTCCAGTAATGAATGTATTACTAAGTGTTGCAGAATAGGGTTGAAACATTTCATTTGTAATGCGATGTCTTGGTGGATAATAGACCACTAAAAAAGTTATTGGATTTTGCATTTTTTAACTTGCGTCTTAATGACCTGCACTCAATTCTATATTGGGGTACTCATTATGTATTATAGTATTTTTTATGATAATCGCTGTGCCCTTATATGCTGTTCCATTTGGGTGGTTGGTGTGATAAGTTTTGCACTGAACTTTTAGGCAAATCTTTCAGTAAAGTGTGTTTCTCAAACTAGCTAGATAGCAATACAATTTAATTTATGAAATGTTACGACTTTACCTTTTTTTGCTTGAAGTTCATTTGCATTCCAGAAAGTCACTCGAAAATAATTAAGCATTAGCAGACCAACTTAGCTATGACTATTGAAAGCATGTTGATTATCATACTGTTTTGCTGAATAAGTTGGTTGAACATAGTTTTGAATTCGTTAAGAAAGTATGTGTCTCCTGCGGGTTGTACAATATTCTCGCTAGTTTGCATTTAGCTAATATTATTCTGATTTAAGGGATGGCTTCTTTGCTTTCGAGGCTGGTGCTTAGAGACGACTGTAAGAGGAGTTGTTATTTTATTCTGAGTTACGTTTAGGAAACCTTGATACACGATACAGCCTTTGTACTAGGTGTGAACCTTGGCATGGCGCACAAGTTCCAGCCGTGATTCCACATTTCACGCATGCATACAGGCGGTTACAGTTTTGTTTGGTATGATTATAATTCAGGCACCTCGTGCACTGTTGTATTTCTGTATTTGTTCGAAGTGGCTCACGAGTGACATGTTTATTTTAAACATGTTATAGATATTGTAAGCTTTAGGTTTTCTATTTCCTTAGTGTTTGGTGCTGGTTCAAAGTATGTGAAGAAGATGGGAAGAGGATCTTTAGTTTTTCTGTTCCTTACATCTATTATATTTTTAACTTTGTGCCCAGTGTCCCCTATTCTTGTTGTATTTCCTCAGTTGGCACCGTATTATGTACGTGTTTCAGCACCACGCGATAGGCTCGTTCCGTCTTGATCTGGTACGAATGGTAAACTACTTTCTTGTGTTGCAATTATATAATAAACTTCCTGTGTTCGGAGTATTAGGACTAATTTTAACGACGATGTTTACCATACTTTTGGCTTAATATTTTTCGTCTTTCGCAATATGTCTGAAATGTTTGATCATATTCGGATAACTTTACACGCCTTGTATATAAATTGGAGGTGGTTTGGATTTTTTTATCATTCGTTACTGGAGCTTACGAACTTCACCTTGGTTCACTTCCGGTATATTTGAATATCGATTTGACTGACTAGTTTAGTTTATTTCTTCAGACTGAAAATTGTTTGCGTTATTGGGGCGTGTTAATCGTTTCCTTTTATTTCTTTTTACCTCATACCAGTTGTTATCTGTGATCATATGTTCGTCTTCTGTATCGGTATTGGATTATCAATGATCTTATTGTAAGTTATAGGGAAGAAAGTTTGTGATTGCTTTAATTGTGAGTTACTGGGACAGCTTAGTGCCAATGCTTGTGGAACTAGTAAATGCCCATGTTTATTGGTCGGGTTCGATTGCATGTGAATGTTTGGTAATAGGTGTTATTGCGTATAGTACCTACCGGTTTGATAATTTTTTGGTGCTAACCCATATCCTGTTGGGGGGCCTTAAAGACACACAATTACACTACTGTTTTCACAATTTTACAGATTCTCACAATTCGGAATACTCTCTCTACTTTGTAGAATACATCTTTTACAGGCTGAGGAGGTTGCGTATCCTAAGGATCCTGTAAGCTGTTCCTGCCAGAGCTTAGGCTCCTGGCAGGGTCTTCCTTGCTGGACAGATTATAAGTAATTAAGTTTCGAGGTGAGTTATTAGCTGAACATTCAGAAAATTATGTATCGCTAATAGAACATTCAGCTGAAAATGTTGCCATTCAGGCAGGAATAATACAAACAGCAACAAAATAGAGGTTGCATATTGTAATCTGAAATAATGTAAAGGCAATACGAAACAAGCAGCACGAAATTCTACAGGAATTATTAGAACGCAGAATGGACATTACCAACATCTCTAAAACAAGAAAGAAGGTAAATGGATTTGAGACAACTAAATAGTTTACTAATTATTTTAGTGGAATGAAATCAGATGATTTAACAAAAATATGTAAAACCTGGAAAGCCACAAAAGAGAGACTTATGAAAGTGGTGCTACAAAATAAGAGAAGAAAAACAACAATAATGCAACTATATCTACCGAGCGAAGAAGCAGATGTTTAAATAAACGGTAATTTAGAAGTACGGAGACACGCTATTTAGCAAATCCCCAGTCACCAAAATCTGACATTTTCTGGAGACTTAAACGACACTAGAAAATTGAAAGAACAGCAAAATACTGGACGTTCACGAAAAATACATAATTAACAATAATAGAGGCAGACTTAGAAATTGGATATGTATGTGGATAATTAGATTTACAAATAACAAACATATTAATTGCTCAGAAAAACATGCAAAAGAACACACACGTGGTGACGTATATCAATAATTGATTACTTGAGCACTAGACTAAACTCAAGTAATAAGAAGCAGGGTATAAAAGTTACACTGGGAGTTGATTGTGGTACCGACTAGTATTCATCCCATATACAGCAATACCTGAGAAAATGAGGAAGAGGTATTTCATCTAAAAGGATATAATACAGTTCCATTAAATTTCGAAAGCTTTGAACACGAAAATACATACAAGATATTTAAATATTATAGAAGATAAGAGCAAAAACTTATAGAAGGGAAGAGAACGACGGAGAAGGATTATAAAGATATAGAATCGCTAGCAGAAGTATAACCTATAGTGGTGAGACATAGAAATATAACAACAAATAAAATAAAAGAGAAAACTGTAATAGATACTATTCCAGACCGGAAATTCAAAAGTTATGGAAGACTACAAACAACAAGAAATGTTATAAACAAGAAGGTTAGAAGGGAAAATAATAAAACATGGGAAAAGAATTGTACCGGTGATATTTCAATGGCGAAGAACCTTCGCATAAGTGAAGGACATCATACGTTACCTCGATACAGGAAAGAACAAGTAAAAACAGCCCCACAAACTGCAGGGGTATCTCTGGTATACCTATAGTGGTGAGACTCCTGGATAAAATTGAATACCATTGATAAACAACCTCAAGAGCAGATAGGTTTCCGAGCGGGTCGATCTACAATATATTGGGTCCAGCATCTACAAATACCTTCTTAACACCGCTCAACATACCGTATTCGTTGCTTCTTAGACCAAATCTTCAAACGGAGCTGCAGAAAACGAGGAGATTACGCTTTCAAGGCCTCCACAACATAATCCGCAAAGCACAGCTAACGAGGCGGTCACCAAGCCTAATTTACAGCCAAAACTAATTATGAAATGAAAGCCTTTGAAAAGCTCAAAAGTTCGCTGTGAGTCCGTTGCAAGCAGCGTGCAGCGAATATTTTGCGGCGGCCGAACCCAAGGCTACCATAAGTATTCCAAGTTTCGTGGGTTGCAGCCCTGTCCAGGTCGAGTATTGCAGCATCCGCTCCAATGCAGTTTATTTCCTTGTTTGACATTATACAATTGAACGGGCTACCTGACGTCTGCCTATTATTGTCCTTGGTGTATAGATGACATTAATAATAATTGATGTGGTCAAAAGTAATCGTCAAAAAACAGAAAACATCGATTTTCATATTTCTACCTTTTTCTCGGCTTATTTGGCCTATGCTATATTTTATACAGGATGCCTCAAAAAGAATGGAACACCGATTGGTCATAAATTTCTTAGGCTATAATAAACTTATGAAACCTAATATACCTTGGTATAAAGTTCCTCCACTACGAAGTTGAAGTTCAATTTCTTAATTTTGGAAATATTTTCTTAAACTCAACTTGACTGTAAGAGGCGCTTTACCTATCTTTAAGATCTTTTTTTAGCTCTAACTTTATTGTCTGTTATATTTTAAAACTTCTAGGTTAGTATCTGAAGAGGAATTAAAAAGCCTAGAAATAAGGTACTCACTCTTAGTTCATAAGCCTGAAAGCAATCATTTACTTTAAAATTGCACTTGAAGCTTTGGGTTGTCATTAAATGCGTCAATTATCAAGTAGCCATGATCACAGAAACAATGAGTACTGATCGTAATCTAGTGAACAACAATGATAAATCAACTAATGACGTTGGTATCATAAACATATTTTAAATTTTTACAAATTGCTGCGAAATAACGAACATTTTAGCATTGTCATATCTTAGCTTTTTTACACGAAACGTTTGCGCTAGATACCTTAACACAGCCATACTCAACCTTTTTTCTTCTCGGGCCACATACATATGTTTGCTATGTTACGCGGGCCGCAACATAGTACACTATATCTCATAATATAATAATGTAATAGTTATTTACGTATAGAAGGCCGGAAGAGTAAGATTACGCCCGCAGCCAAAATTTGAGGCCCGACGAAGGAGGGCGTTTATTTGGCTAAGGGACGTAATCACTTCCGGCCTGAGGTACGTACAACGTTTTACGCACAACTGCATGGAAGAAACACAGAATAAATTTAGGGTTTTTAATGCCAAAAATTGCTACCACAGTTAAGGTGCCGGGCCGTAAAGTAATTTGCGGGCCGTAAAGTTACTTTAGGGCTCGCGTTTTTATTTTACGCCGCGCAAATTACTTTACGGTTCGCCGGGCGTAAAGTTGTACTTTCGGTCGTCGTAACTTAAGATGTAAACATTCATTTCCAGCCTGGTTATGCGTAAAGAATAAAACTCAAAACGTAAATGTATCTAAGCATTTATTTAAAAAAAAAATGTGATTTTGGATGTTGAGACAAACTTTTAACTATTTTAGACAAAGGTGGGCACATTTTTGTACAGTCTTGTATTTTAAGGCAATAATTTCCAAAATTGCACGTACTTGTTTCCCTCAGCTCTTTTTTTTCTTTACAAATAACTTCCAGATTCGTATAGTTTTTGAACTCCATAAATTGGTCAAATAGTTTTGTATAATCATACCACAATGCAACTAGTTGTGTAATAATTGCTGTTTCTAAGCGCCAGGGATTTTCTACAAGCAACAAACAATTCTGAATACTTCGTCAATCCTAAAATCTGCTCTTAAATTCTTTACATAAAGCAGCTATACAATTTGAAATTATTGTATAGTTTCATCGAGAAATGTCAGTACCATCTTGTTTAGCTTTTGTTACAGTTGGAAATTTATGCAGTACTTGGTTCTGTATTTGCTCGTAATAGATGTTTAGTTTCCCTTCAATAGTAAAAACTTTATTCTGCGAAATAATGTTATTTTCATCCTGTAAACCACGATTGAGCTGATTAAGCTTTTCTGTGATGTCGCACAGGAAACGACACCACCATCCACCGTTTTCAAGTTCACTTTATTGTTTTGTTGTGCTCAGGTATAATTCACTGTATTTATTACGGTTTTCATCACGGCGGTACTTCGACAATGGAGATACGAACTGCTAAGTTTTCTTGGTGAATGATACGGTGAAATGTTAAAGATTTGTTAAATTGTATTTCTTTTTCAATAAGGAAACAAATCCCTTTTCGGCTCCCCTCATTGAAAGACATCCATCAGTGCATACACAAATCATTTTCTTTATATCAATATCATTGTTCTTCAGAAAAGTACTAATATCGAGATAATCTGTGCCTTTGCTTTGATTCTTCATAGGAAGAAATTAAAAAAAAAAAAATAGAATTCTGTTCCGTACAGTACCTATCTAACGAAAACGGAACATTTTGATGTTGCTGAAATATCGGTGCTAGAATCAACAGTCAAGCTAAAATATTTACAGTTTACAAATCTATTATGTCATCAGAAATGTGTTTTGCAATATGTTCAATACGTCTAATGCAGATAGAATCAGAAAGCTGCATTATTTTGTATTTGCGATATTATTAGATTTTTATGTTAAACTTATCAAATAATACATTGGAAGCACTGATGAAGCATTCCTTCACAACATCTGCGTCAGTAAGTGGTTTCATATCTTTACCAAGTATGTAACAAATTTCATATGATGCTCTTGTCACCGCTGCATGTTGTGACATCGCCACTGACATAACAGTTTGTTGTTATTGCAATGACTTCTTGAAGAAAGTTAACTTTTCACGTCTTATTAAAGACCCGCCAGAAAAAATCTTGGTGACCTGCCGATTGTTCCCAAGCTTTTAAAAACTTGCATTACCAGATGTTTACGTTCCTGATAATGAGTGTTTCGGGCCGCATATAAAAGTTTGGCGGGCCGCATGCGGCCCGCGGGCCGCAGGTTGAGTATGCCTGCCTTAACACATTATATCTGTTTTAAGGCAAGTTTGACCCGCAATGGGCTCTTTAGTCTTGACTAACGTTTGCACACCTGCACAGCTATCTTTAACAATAAATGTTTAAAAAAATTTAATAATTATTGAACCTTGGTGGCAAACTCCTTTGGTAGAGTAGTCTTCTTGGGTAGAGTATTGGACAATACCCTTCTGCAGTTCAGGTTCAAGTTTTCCAATTCATATACAATTCTGAAATTTGAGAACAAATCATTGTTATGCATAATTTGTAGTTTCGCATGTATTAGTGAAAATTAACCAGTTGTATTTTATTTTTAAGCATTTCGTTACGATGAATTGGTGGTTTCTCAGGCAATACTTCCAATAATTAACTCAATTCACTCGCATCTATCTTCCCCAAATACTCAATACACCCTGCCTAACCGGGTAGGCAACTCAATGTTCTGTTGTTATTAACACATTTCTAGCTTAAAATTACAATGATGTTATCATATGAGAACACTCCAACTTTTCAGTGATTTTTTGTGGGTCCTCTTCCAAAATTTTGGGAAGTTTTGATAACCTGAATTGGTGTGCCTGGTATCTCTTTTTTTTTAATTAAAAATTCATGCAAACAAGTTGGGTGTCCCACGGCGTAGTTCTTTGTAAAGCCAATTGGTTTGGCTCAGCTTCATTGGAGGTGAAGGGTCTGAAGCACAAATGCTTTGGTGACGTTCGAAGTATTGGTTTAATGTTAGAATTCTTAAGTCTAACGCCTCGGCGGAATTATTTGGGAAAGCTTTTTCCACTTGCACGTTCTCATTTAGCTGCCTTTTAACCCCAGGTTAGTTTGCGATAGCTCTTACATCCTTCTCGGAGGTTACCTATAATTTGTACGCTTTTAGCCAACTTTTCCTTGGATTTCGCAAGGGTATTGGAAATCACTCAGCGCCACACCCCTTGGAAGTGCTTGGAGGCGTCGCCTACCTGCAGTTTGTTCGCCTGTCCCCTGACCTCGAGGCAAGGACCCTGCGATAGTCGTCCCGCAAACGGGAGCTGGCGATTTCTGCTTTGCGTGCCCTTGATGTCGCTTCCCCAAGTGCGCCACGGAAGCGTCTGCAGTTTCTACCTCGGCACGTGCCACCTGAGCCTGCGAGGATCACACGAATTGGTTATTGAAGTGTGTAAATGTATCTGCAGTTAATCGTATAAATAATAATAGAGCATTTATGCGAATCGTCTCGCCATGTGTGTGTTAATATAGTTTTAGTGGTAGCTGTATTTTTAGCGCTAGCTGCATTATTGTTCTTATTAGTTTAGGACGATATCCGCATAACTGTATGGTATTTTAGAGCATGTTGATGGTTACGTTTTACGTAGGGCATTAGAAAAAACCAAGGGGCATGCATTATAATTAATAATGCATGTCCCTGGTTTGTTTTTAATGCGGAATTCGCTTAGCATATTGGCCGTGCTCCTAGAAGCTTATTTACTCACCCCCTGCTGTATGACAGCCCTAACGTTGCTACGCGATTTGGATCCTATAAAGAATTAATAATTTAGTATTTTGGGGTCGCGGATAGACCATAAAGCTATTGTAGGACCTTTTTACTCACCTAGGAGACGTTTTAGCTGTGGTTTTCTGCAGAAACCGCTGTGTTTTGGGCCACTTGTGCTTGAGTTGAGCTTTTCGATTATTTGCATCTCACTACTAGATGGTGGTTATTGAACCGCCCGCGGTCGCTTATTTACCAAAGTTGAAGTAAATCGTGATCCAGAATTATCAATTATCGCTGTTAGGAGCGCATTCAAGCCTTTTCTTGAACTGTCATAACAAAACTAATAAGTTTATCATAAAGATCTCTTCGACCCTGTATGCCCACGCAATTTGAAGAGTTTTCGCCCCTTTTAATAATTGAGTACTGTCATAATGTCAGATCGAGCTAACAACTGGGGTTAAGGTTAGCTTATCGCTTGCATCGCTCTGTTTGGCACCTTGCTTTACAGGTTGCGTGCTAATTTGTACCTGCGAATTTATAGTTATTTGCTCGCCGGAATTATTTCGACGCGGTCGGCTTTGTATGAACCTCCGCTTGATGGAGCTTCTCGTTAATTGATTTCATGCCTTAGTGGGAAACTTCAAAATTTGGTATCAGCTTGATTTCTGTTGCTTAAAACTAACTTTACCTTTTCATTATTTTATTCATGCTTATATTGTAGAAAAATTAATTGTATTTATGCAGCTCGCCCTTTCATATTTGCTTATAAAGCGTCTATTTTTTTTAATGTGTCTAGGCTAGTTATTGGATTGTTTGAGCTCATATTTATTATCGCCTATTTATATCGATTTACTTGTACATTTTAACTCACGTTTGCACTATAGAGCCAGTTGTTTAAATAAATGCTGTTACTAATTATTGGTTTTGCTATTATTTGGTTTGATGGGTTTGCCTCTTACTTTGGGGAGGTCCGACCCAAGGATTTGTCGACGTCGAAGACCTGGCGCCCTCTCCCTTAATTTTTCCAGCTTTGCTCGAACCCCGACCCTTCCCGATGAGTTAGTCACCTTAAGCCGATAAGTACCAGCCAGCAAAATACCAAATATAGCTCTCGCCACCAGGTAAGGCGGACCCTTAATCCTTCGTCACTGCATACTATTGTCTAAATTACAAAAATAGATACATAAACAGTTTTAATCATCCAGTACTCTTGTTGTAAAAGAGACATGGATTTTAAGTTTTAGGACATCATAGCCTATTGATGTTCCCTTCAGGGGTATGGATAGATACAGTAGTTTGAATCAAATAGCAGGAAATAATTATTGATATTCAATTTTCAGAAAACAGAACAACGCCTTGCTACTATGAAGGCTTTACGCGAAAAATTAGTGACAGATCTAGGTTGGTGCGGTTCAGGATCTTCATTAAAAAAAATTAATAAAAATTGGATTTAGATGAAGAAAACCTTAAAACAACAGAAAACTTTTAATGCAAAAGAACGATATCCGTGTGAAAAGAATAGAAAACCTACAAAATATCAAATATTACCCAAGTGTAAATAGGCCGATTGTCTTTTTAGATCAAAAGGACATTCTTAATGGGCATACAAAATCAAGAAGTTGGAACGTCAGTAGCAACGAAGGGTTGCCCTCAAATATTGCGAAGGGTTAACGATTCACGCAGGCGGCAAAATAGGCTTTATTCCAAACTGTTTATCAACCTTTAAATCTGAGACAAAAATTGGAGACTACCACAACGATATGAACGGTACCAATTACGAGAGATGTGTAAAAGAACGCCTTCTTCTAAATTTACAGAAAAACTTCCTAGTTATTATAAACAATGCCCCGTATCATAGTGTTCGATTAAATCCTGCACCGACATCAAATAGTAGACAAAGTGTAATGATTGAACGGTTACATCAAAAAGACATAATATTTTCGCCAAAGTTATATAAACCTTAATTGCATGCAATCATCAAAGAACATAAAATCGTTGCATAATTTATACATTTGCTACTCGACTACAAAATCATGGACATGTCGTATTACGCTTTCATTCGGAATTGAATCCTATTGAATTGATTTGGGCAAAGATTAAAAAAAAGTAGCAGAGAAAAACGTTTCGTTTAAATTTATTGATGTGATATAGTTGGCCGAACAGGCACTTACAAATACAGCTCAAGAAAACTGGAGCCGATGTTAGAAAGTCATTGCCATTGAAGGCGAATTTCTTCAGAAAGAAACGTTTTTGGACATACATACTAAATAGTTAATCATAAATGTAGGACAAGATAGTTAATGTGATTGCTAGTTTAGTGACTTAAGTGGCAGTGATAGTGAAAGTGACACAAATACTTAGTTAATTAACTTATAGTTACATACAGGGTCCGGCAACGAAGAGGGGGTGGAAGATATTTCTAAAACTATAAGGGCCGGTTGCAGAAAGCAATTTTAAATCTGGTGTTAGCTAAAGTGAACAAAAACGAATCAAATCTCAAATGCTTATGGTAACTAATAGTCTACGTTAGTAAACAAAATTTGATGCGATTTTGTTCACTTTGACGCGACCTTAGCTAACACCAGACTTAACATTGCTTTCTGCAACCGGCCCTAAGAGTTACATAAATATTGTGTCTATAAGCCGTTTACGATCTTTTTGGGTCAGGTGAGGCTATGACCATCTAGTAATTTTGTTGGCAGAACCTCTGTTGCAACTAAACTCCCTCATGGAAATTGACACTTTTTGTGTTAGGTTAGGTTGTTTTCAGAATAGGTACATGGTTGCCGGATATTCTCTAGTCTCCACATCGACTCGCGTTTTTTTAAATTTGGTATGTCCTTTTTAAATTGGAAGTAGCATCGATTAATGGAAATGTTTTGTTGTAACAACATTATTTTGGGCAGTTTGACTTTTCCTTTGACGGAAATTAAAATTATTTTTACACATTTGATAAATCATTTATTTTCTTACGAATATTAAAATAATAAATCTGGCAATGTGGCGGCAAGAAAATGTCGAACAGACACTGACAGGAAAAAAATTGCATCCGCTACATCATTGAATCAGTTAGTCCAACATGAAAAGAAAAAATCATAGCCAACTCTGTCCCAAAAAGCTCGTGAACGGCTTATATAAAAGTTGTAGATACGAAGGTATTTTACATTACTGAAATAGTTTTGATTATACAGGGTGGTTAAAAAAGTGTGGCAAATCAAACCTGCTTTTTTTTAAATAGAATGCCCTATATTTGGGTAGCTTAAAAGTTTTACATTGAAATACTCATCATTTTGATATAAAGTTGTATCAGTCTAACGTCAACTGTTTTGGAGATATTAACGATTTTATACAAAAAAAAATGCTGAACTTCAGGCGTCTGCTGTAAGTAACAGAAAACAATTGAATAAAGGAAAACGTTACTAAAAAATTATTATTTTCGTGAACTATCTTTCAGGTGTAAAATGGTGGATCTGGGTATTAATGCTATACAGGGTGCTCAATATTTGCAAATTTAGATTTCGCTTTTTTTTTAATGGAACGCCCTGTGTATTTTTGTATTTTTGAAAAGCCGTTTTTATGAGCTTTTTTTTGATATGTTACTTCATAACTCGAAGTTCAACTGTTTTTTAGATATGCGTGTTTGAACATAAAAAGCAATTTAAGCCCCTTAAGATACTTTATTTCAAGGCATAAAAACAATCTCAGTTAAAATAATGATTTAAACACTTGAGCTCTCCAAAAATAAAAACACAAAACCAGGTTTGGAAAATATAAATTCAGTCAGTGTTGATATAAGGAATAATAAATACGAAAAAACGATAAATGCAGGAATAACTTAATTCCAAGCTCAAATATAGTAAGATTAAAAAAAACAAAAACCAGTACACCAAAATCCTATACGTAATTGCATTAAATGTTTAAATAGTTCTCCTTTCCTGTTTTGGGTATTAAAGCTGCACAGAGAGCTCATATTCAGCAAATTTAATTATTTTAATTAATTTAATTGGAACAACCTGTATATTCCAGTTTTTTTTAAGTACTTTTATTGATATTGCTTCTGACATTGCATTTCCTATCCCTAAATTCAATCGCTTATCAGATTTAATTTTCTCCTGCTGTTTTTCTTTTTTCGTATTTGTTATTTATAGTATTGAGTAGTGGCTGGATTTATGTTTCCTAAACTTGGTTTTATCTCTTGTTTGGAGAACTCAAGTGTTTAAATCATATTTTAACTGCGTTTATTTGTTATCCCTTGAAATAAACCGTTTTAAGGTTCTTAAATTGTTTTTATGTTCCAACACGCATATCTGAAAAACAGTTGAACTTAGAGGTATGAAGTAACATATCATGAGAAAGGTCATAAAAAGGACTTTTCAAAAATACAAAAATATACAGGCCATTCCATTTGAAAAAATAATCGAAATCATTAAATTTCTTCTTAAATCTCCAAAACAATTGAAGTTAGACCCATATAACTAAATATCAAAATCATTAATATTTCAATGCACAATTTTTAAGATACCCAAATATAGGGCATTCCATTAACAAAAAATGTAAGTTTGGTTTGCCACACTTTCTTGAGCCGCCCTGTATAATCAAAACTATTTTAGTAATGTGCACCATCTTCGTACCTACAACTTTTATATAGACAATATTCATGTAACTCTCATAGTTTTAGAAATATCGTTCACCCCCGCTTCGTTGCCGGACTCTGTATACTTATTATAAAATTATACATACACTACTCAAATGCTTTATTTTATTATGAAATTATGCATACACGCTATGCTACTGGACTGCAATTATTCAAACTGCAACACGTCTTCTGGGCACTGGCGCGATTGCCTTCCCTAGTGAACCCAGCTGTAGTTTATCTCTAAAATAGCTAGTAAAACAACCATCAATAATGTAGTAGGTACCATTACGATCATCTAAAGGTGCACGCAATTTTTTTTTGTAAATTTTGCCTTTTAGCCATAGACGTTACAAACTTTTTTAAATGTCACTGTCATTTTATTTTTAAATTATTTGAAAAAAAGGAATACCTCTGACAATAACCAGTTATAATGTATGCAAAAAATTAAGAAAATGACTCAGTAACGAAAAACCGAGCACCTTTGGATGATCGCAATTGTAATCAAAGCCCTACAATGCTTAAGCCAATTACACCCGGTACAATACCGCACAAAATAAATAAGTTACCGAGTTACTCCGTCATAAAAATATTTTTATTGCGATTATTGTTTTTATAATAATTAGCTGAAGTTACAAAAGACATTATTTTAACAATATTCTGTAATATTGTGTTTCTGAAAAAAATACGTAGCGCACCCGCACCTCACCTGTATAACAAAGATTAATGAGTACACCAATATTAGGTGTTCATGTTCAATGTCACTAGGAATTATCGAGTATTTTTTTCACTTTTATGACATAAAAATCAGTAAAAGGCTTTACTCAGAACATCCTTTGCAAGTAGACGTTGAGAAACTAAACAGTTTTAAAAATTAAAGAAAAATAGGGTTACAAATATGTTCACGTTCGTAATAATGCCGAAACAATGAAAGGACACAGTTGGTAATGCCAATTACATCAACTTTCAAATAAAAAAGAACATCGCCACCGATAGAATTCGAATTTCAGCGCCTGCAAACGAGCCTGTGAATGCGATTTCAATGATCGGCAGTAGTCCACAAGTAAAGCGGCCGCTCGCTGCTGTTGCCGCCAAAAACGCCTCTTACCGCTGAGATGCGGCTGCATTAAATACAACGCATTTATTGTTGACTTTTTTCTCTTTGTAGGACATTTACCCCGTAACTTTTGATTCCCATTTTCGTCAAAGCTAAAGGCTGAGCTAGGTGAAAATAATCACTTTTATCTATTTCTTAGTTGAAGCAAAAAAATCAACATTGTATGTTTTATGGTGCTTACCTTGTAAGTAATAGTTCCTGAGTTAAAGCAAAAATAAGCAAAATTTATTTCTTGAGATGCTCACCCTGTATATATTTTAATGATAATATTAACGACGTCATTATGGTGACTTAAGTTTGTTATAATAAAATATTTGAAATAAATAAAAAGGTGTCAGAAATATTAGCATACAGTTTTGTTTCTAATATTGCCTCCCTCAGGGCTAATGAACAATTATGCTCTATATTCTACACATTGGCAACTTATTTAAATTAATGCGCCGGCTAGCTACTTGAGACTCCAATATCTGTAGTGGTTAGGTTGTAACACAGTATAACTTTTACCATAGTACAGCAAATGCTCACAATGAATGACAGTTAAATTCGAATATTGAATGTTAACAGAGCTGTTTTCAATCTCACAGCAATCCAGCGTAATTTGAACGCAAATCATCCAGCAATTAATAAATTCACCTCAGGTAAACAATAACACTGCAATTTATTTAATTAATCAAGTTATTTGGCTAAGCTGTATTTGTTTTCTTTCACCTCGTGGGGCATACCAACTGGCACCTGTTTCTTGCCTGGTCGCTAAATCCATTTCCGGTGTTTGCATAAAAAGGAGACGTCGTAATTTCCTTCTGCAACGTTTTCAGAGGCTGCTTTCCGCCAAAGCTTCGAAAACTATCACCAATGGGCGAAGTTTCAGGTTCAATTTTTTCTGAAACTGCACTTTGAAACTTTCTGAAATCAAGCACAACTGGGCTCTGCTCACTGACGAATAACTAAAACCCAACAACTGGTAGAAATTATAAAGTTTTATGTACGAAATCAATTAAAAACTGTGAGCTAATATTACAAACAAGCTTTCGACCTGGCTTTCCTCATAAAACAACAACAATTGACCATCTGACATCCATAGCAACAAGTTAACAATTGTTTTAGGTAAGGTTTTACTATATTTGATCCTAACTACTAAATTGTTTACTTAAATGTCATTCTGGAAGACTTGAACCGCTCTTTGATTGCATTTCTCACTTTTAGTTTAATAAACACTGATTTACAAGTTATTATCACTTTACTGTAGTCTTATTTATTTCTCAGGTGGCTTTTCAAATGCTTTTTGCATTCTTGTGCCATTTTTACTCTGCTTATTAACCCTTTAGCTGCGTTATCGATGGTTGGCATTATGATATGAATACAAAACGCTGCATAAAACTTCCGTCACGCTTCGAAACACCTTTGTACTTAAGAAAATTTATTAACGTGTCTTGGCCTTACACAATTAAACTGTCAGTCATAATAAATCACCTATATTTGCAATACCGAGCACAAATATTGAAAAAATAAGCTGAACGTAACCCCGACTATACTGTTTTATTCAAATACTAACCTCTGTTAATTAAATTACAGTTATTGCTAATTATGTCTTATGTAATTATCAATGTTTACTAGTGACTTATTGTTGCAATAAATAAAATACCAATTCTGGGCCTATTTGAATCTTTCTTTAGCTTTCGTACGTTAGCAATGCCGCCAGAATTGCTGTAAGCATCATATAATTACATTATAGTTAAGTTAGCCAGCCAAACAACCTCTGTCACTACCTTATCAAACAATATCATGTTATGTTATTCTCATCTTGGATTAAGAACTCGCCAATAAAGCAGATAACTGCAACTTTCCACAGTCTTTGCACATCTACACTTTGCAATTGTTTGTATTTGCCAATTAGGACAAGAAAATGCTATTAATGCAATAATTGACAAACTAAATTCAGTTTCGTCTTGGCATCCCGGCTAGCGATAACTCGCACTTATAAATTAACTGTAATTCAAGTAAATAAATCATTTTTATTTTATTAAATGAATGTTCGTTTAATTTAAGTATATTTATCGAAAGTTTCTCGGTTTCATGCCAGGACAGTATATAATCCGCATGCAAAATGTCGTCACCCCACCAAATATTTTTGAGTTATACCGGCAACAGACAGACAGAATTGAGAACCTGTTTTCGTTACCTAGAGACCCTGAAACGTGAAGTTCTGAAGAAATCTCGGTAGGTAATTTTTTCACAATCACAATTCTATCTTCGTCTTTTAGATAAAGGAAGTAATAAGGGTATATTATATACAAAAGGGAAGAAAAGTAAGATATTTCCCAAGATGTAAGTTTGAGGTCCAAGTGAAAGCCATAGGGCTACCAATACACCCAGCGGAAAAATTATAGTTGCTTGATATTAGAAAATTATTCGTAAAGTAAATGTTTGTTTCCATATAATTCTGTATTTCTATAAAATAAATAGAAAAGAAAATGATGCATCATTACGCCTCCACCAAGTCCTTATACGACGCTGGAGCAACTCAATTTAATTTTTGTATTGTATTGCAATAGTTTTGTACTCTCTACAATTTTGCTTGTCAATTGAACTAGAATGCATTAAAAATCAAACCGAGGCACAGAATTAATTATTTTAATTAGTGCAAGCTTAGCTTACTTTTAATGAGATAAATGCACTGATGGGTGCAGCTGAGTTTCACAAATTGAAGCAAAGGTAACATGAACAGCTAGTTCAAAAGGGTTACGTTTTTGGGCTCAGATTTGACGAGATTTTGGAAGTGAGAATGCAGTTAGATTGTATCTGACGATGGTAGCGTTAACGTTTGCAGGGTTATGCTTGTTATTGTACTGAATAGTTTGCACAAGTATAAAGTGATGAGCATTATAATGGTCAAAAAGCTAGGACCAGAATTGAAAAGTAACTGAAGGGCATAGGAATGCAGTACGAGGATTAGAAATGTTGCAAGAAGCAACCGACAAGAAATGTTGCAAAAGAGCAACCTACGAATAGCAAAGAAATAGAACGAAGGTTATTATTTAGTGCAGAATAAACTACAGAACATAACAGTACGGTTAAAACACAGTGAAAGAGCAGAGTATTAAGTGTAGTGCATTACAACCTAAGAAAAACATTTATTTGCCCTGTAAGAATTCAAGATGTCATCAAAACCTTATTCCATAAGTTAATTTTAAGTATGAAACCTTATGTCTTTTAAACAATTGTGATGATATGTTGCTAAGATAATTTTGTTAAACAACCACAGAAGAGAGCTTTGAAATTGTGCAAGCTGTTAACATTCTTCTAAGTTTGCTTCCAGAAAAGTTTAATTTTTGTTAAGAAAAACACATTCATTAAGTGTAGGTATTGGTTTTATTTAACCACAAAGGTGTTGGGCACAATTGGAACCAGATTTCCAGTCTTCAAGTGGTGTAATTTAGGCTGATTCGTCGTCGATAAAATCCAGGCATGTGTGGTCCTGGTACGGGCTGCGTTCGAGAGTCGATACCGGCTGCAGCAGCTAGTTGGAGCCAAGTTTGGTGCCTTTAACATCTAGAAAAGTCCTCTACGCAGAAATTCAGGCAGAGGTTTGAGTCACCAGGCCTGTAGCAGCTAAGAAAACGCGTTGGCGTTCCCTGAGAGGTGCGGCCAGCATCGGACGGATCTGCGAACCAGGAATTTTGGGCAATTTTTGTCATCCAGAGCCTTCTTATTTCGCTGGAACCTGCAAGATTGGAGTTTCTGCTACGCAGTGCCGAAGTTCCCGTTTATCCAGTGCAACTGTGTAGAAATTTAAACGAAAGTTATCCTTTCGTTTGCAAGTTAAACAATTGATGGTGGCGTCACTTGTACGTCACGCTAGAACAAAAGCCGTTAGTACTGTTGCTATGGAAAACTAATTATTGCTTACATGAGGTATTTTGCTGATTTTGGCATTGATTAAAATCAATTACTGCGATCTATACGAGTGCACACCGCTTTGTGTTTCATGCCAATTTTTGAGGTTAGCTACTTCAGATTTAGTTTTGGTGCGTTCACATGTAAAATCCGAGTTAAATTGGAGCTACTAAAATTACTTTGCTCTACCCAGTATTTCTAATGTTACGAACACCCTTGAGACAAAGTATTTATGTTCACCGGAGTAGCCGAATATTATTGCATATAGTTATAATAAAACAAAGGCACAACATTGCTCACTTTTGCATTAGAATATTTGTACACTTTAATAAGCCAATGATCGTGCACAGACAGCACTATTCTTATTTAATCCGTGAATTTAGGAGCTGCCGTTCCCAATCACTTTCTTTTATTAAAGGCAGAACTCCGTATAAAAGTTCTGGGGCCCTATTTCGTAGTAGTATATTTTGCATTAATTTAGCTACATTATCATCTTCGTTGTAAGTTATCATAAAATATGATTTAGTTTAGTCAGTAAAAGAGTAGCTTGTTTGGAAATATCTAGTAGTTATCGTATTTCAGCGCTTATTGTGTATGTAGTCACCAATAAATTTAATGTGCTTCACATTTATCAAGCAATGGGATTTTCAAGTTTCCTTTGAAACGGCTTAGTAAAAGTCTACAAATAGAAACCATTATGCAACCTTTCTTAAGTTCAATACTAGCGCTCTCCTAAGTTAGTTACGTAATTTGACTTTTACAAATTATATTTTTTAAGTGATTCAATAATTATGTGAATATAGGTTAGCAACAATGTTTGCTTTTAAAATTTATTAATTGTCTTTGTATTATTACAATGTGCTCGCATTTTATTTGCACAATTTTTAAAATTAAATAACTATAGCAAATCTAGCTTAGTCGTTCAAATGCCTTTCTATTCACCACCGTGAAAATGAATAAAGGGGCGCTTAGCTTTACGTAGGTTGAAGGATCTGTCAGATACATTCTACTTAGGTACTGGCCAAGGATAAGTATTTAATGTTTACAAGCACTTACGTGGAGTATTCAAGTTTGGACGTCATGAGCACTCACAGTCCTCTTAACCTTAATCTATCACTATAATATAATGAATTTGAATATTTATATAATATCGATTTGTATGTTGCATTAGAAAGCAAATATTTCAGTAAGGAGAAGTAAATACTTTGAAAGCTTCTAAATTCTTCTAAGTAAGTCCCATTCATGACTAACATGCCAAACGCACCTACTTCAGCCTACCTACGTTATATTATGGAAATGTATGCATCTATCTACAGTTTATCATTCGGCTGTTTAGATATTTCTACTTAACAAATCAAATGTATATGCTGCTCCCGAATAGTAAGCATATAGTTATTTTTGATTCT
>CALNHX010012150.1:0-27095 GCA_940337035.1 Agriotes lineatus
TGAGTTCAGATCGAGAATAATAAGGCGTTGGTTCCAGACAGTCCGTATGGTTCATTACAGAACTCAATATTTCACAAGGGAGGCGTTGAAAATAATGCAACTTTCATACAATCGGGGAATGTGTTCTTTAAACAGTTTTCTCTGCATGTATCAACCAGTTATAATTTATTTACGATTTCGATATGCGGTTTTCCTCTATCCTGCATTTTAACGTTTGCTTTCACAGCGCTTCAAATAACAAACTAAATTATTCCATTAATTTCAATTTTGTAAACACGTCATATAGCACTTAAAATATAAAATAATTAGACTAGGGCATCTTATTCTTTACAAGTGACTTCCTAGTTATTTAATGAAGATTTCGTTTGCACTAGGAAATGGTGCTCTGTATTTATATTTTATAATGACGAAATGACCTATTTTGTTTATTTTACTACATAGAAACATATAAAGTATTACTATTTGCTGAATAAACAATCTTGTACTACATGAAAGTATGAACTTTGAGTTTATTCGCATTCAGCATCCTAAGAATAAACGTAAAATATACAGCACCAAGAAATTATGTAGTAATGGCACAACTGTAGTTATGTTTTCTGCGTAATTACTAATTATCAAGTTATGATTTCGAACAATCTCAAGTAAAAAAGATGATTTTTTCATTTGTCAAGTAATACCTAAACCTAAACTTATTCTCTTTTTAAATCGGCGCCGGCGCGGCGGTGAAGTAATCCATTGATTTACAACTTTTGTAGGTGGCTGGGTGACCGATGGGTGACAGGTAAACGTCAATATAACCTACAAGAGTTGGTTAAAAAATAATATCACGATTTCTCGATTTAAAAGGAACATCATGTTCCCCTTGACAAGCCTTTTTATCTCTTATGTGGTTGATTTGCCTCGGTCCTACGGGCCTCTGCAGCAAAATTCCACATTTGTGATAAAATGTTAAACTTCAGTGCCTTGGTATGCAAATAACTACTTTTGAAATCAGCAGTGAAGAACGTCGAAATCGTCATTAAAACACAAGAAATAGGGAGTGAAGGAATCCATTGTTTTACGTTTTTCTGAAGTTGGCGGTGTTACAGATGGGTGACTGAAAACGTTAACATAAACTACAAGAATTCATATCGAGTATATTATTCAGTGAGTGAATAATGGCAATTCTCACGAGTTAAATACTAATTATGCTTTTCTACTCGTATTAATAGTTATTTATGGTGTTTTATATTACAAATAAGAGAAACGTTGAGCGCTTGTCATTTAAAATGTCATCCAACAACTCAATAAATACCAAAAACACAAATTTTGTATTGACAGTTGTGAAAAGTCAAAGTGACAAATTAATTGGGGCGAGCTAAAGTACCGAGATGTCAAAGAAATTGATAATTAGAGTCGCCTGTGATTCGTGCTATACGTTTGGCAGTACTAAAGTGTATTGTTGGTAGCACTGCCCGTTTGCTAAAAGGTTTGTTTGTCATTTGACACAGATTGACGCAAAACTTAACCTGCTAACCTTGAAGACATTTAGTCTGATAGTGCCACCAATATACATCAACTTATGGTTTTTTTATCTCACTAGTGACTGGCGGTTTTCACCTCACTAGTGACTTGCGGTATTCACTTTACTAGTGACTTGCGGTTTTCACCTCACTAGTGACTTGCGGTTTTCACCTCACTAGTGACTTGCGGTTTTCACCTCACTAGTGACTTGCGGTTTTCACCTCACTAGTGACTTGCAGTTTTTATCTCACTAATGAGTTATGGCCTTATAACTAGAAGGGTAAATAATAATGTTTATACATTTTTTTACTAGGAGTAATGTTTGACGTTTGGATACCATGCATATGATTGGCTGGCAGCAATTGAATAATGAAAAAGTATGCCATTGCTTGAATAATTGATAACTTTCCAAATTAAAAAACGCATCAATATTGTGCACATTAATATGATTTCTCGATTTTAAAATGATAATGTACCCCTGGGCACTGAAGTTCCTTTTTATCATCCTTCATGTGGTTATATCAACACCTGACAAAAAGTTGAATATAAGTGCCTTGGTATACAAATAACTATTATCATCACTTTATAGTCTTCCAGCTGTCCCTACAATTTCTCTTAAAAACTCGGAAAAATATTTTAAAAGTAATAGGGAGGATGCTTTTGGCAGAGATGCCTTGATATAAAGCATAAAACCAAATAGTCTTCTCCACAAATGCCATAAAAAGCATTTAAGAACTAATTAAACATAAAATTTTTCTTGAAGTTGTAATAATATCTGATTTTTTAATAGATGTTTTAAATTATGTGTAGGTCCTCAATAAAGAATATTTTTTCGGGAAGTAATGCCGCCAACATTTTTCTTCCCAACTACTGATTTGAGACAAGAATGTGTACATCGCACTCCCCATTCAATTTTCATCTAAAATGGCCGCATTCAACATACTCGTATATCTAACTCACAAATTATGTACAATAATGACATCTATGTACTTGCCAAATTTAAAGCATTTTCAGCGATAATTTTGGGATCAGAAAAACATTTTTATACAGAAAGTTGTAACAAATATCGTACCATATTGTATTTACTATCTGTATGATGATTAAATTGTATGGAATGTATGTACTAATAATACTGTTACGATAAGTGACTGTTCAGTTTTGACAAGATATTTTAAACATTAATGACGAACGAGTAACATTGTTTCAGTTTAATACAAGTTTTCAACAGCAAGTAGCTATAAAACGTACCCGTAATCACGATAAAATTTTGCATGAGGATGAATTTAATTCACACAAAAAAACTATTATGAGTACATATTACTATTCCCATGTAATATTTACTAAATTATTGTTACTAAAGTAGCCTTAAAAATATTTATTGGTGCATTTTTACACTGTTACATAACCTTTCTAGTGTAAAGGGCATAAGTTAACAATATAATTTTTTAAGTATTTTATAGAACTAGAAACGTTGCAGGTTTGTCCTCGAAAGAAATTGTCGACAATTTTGCGAAGGTTGAAGAATGTCGTCGGAAATGCAAGAAATATGTGGATATCCGTTCCATCTGTTTCTTACATACGGTTTGAAGTAAAAGTATTTTTCACTATATACATAAATACTATTCAGAACACATGTTTTATTAATGTGACAATAAACTAATTGGTATGCAAATATTAATGAATTGAAAATGTGTCGTATAGGCGACGTATATATATTAAGTTTTCTATTTACCATTCGAAAGCCATTTCTCATCTATAAAATAATATTCATCGCATTAGCATCAGAAAATATTGGAAAATGCCAAGTCACTTTTATGTATGGAAATTCAGAGATAAAATGCCTACATGTCGGCAACAGTTAACAAATTGTTTTACTATACTAAAAATAGTTCCTCTTGGCGGTTAGTAACTTATCGATGAACTTTAATAATCATCATTTCCTGAATACTTCAAATCTAAGCAAGCAATAAAATCAAAACGTGAGTCATGCCAAGACGTATACCTACCTAGACAGGCAGACTACTAGTGTTCAAATAAGCTGACAATAATTATGACACATATCTGCTGACGTTTCCTACAAAGAAATGTCTCACTTTGATGCATCAGCAGCTAGTATTTGTTTGTTTGCGGTAGGCATTAGTAGAAATTTTGCTTGTAAACAAGAGAGGTATATCCGGATTGATTATTTGTATTTGCATTTGAACTAAAAACTTGTAAATGAAACGTTAAACCTGTTGTAAACCGTTATACAACAAAAAATGCATAAACAAATACTTTTTTGTGTGTTTTTACGTTTCTTTAAAATCCTTGCTGTTTATAATTAGATCAGCATCTTGTAATATATTCAGATGCTTAATTTAATTTCAGTGGCTGTCAGTTACGAAAAATTTGGAAATTACTTGCAAATCAAATTGACACTAATGCAGAATTATTACTTCCCTCGCCTTAGGTGAAGAAGTATAATCACGAAAAAAACACCTTCCGAGATTTCTTTAGATATTCTTGTTTCAGGGGCTCTAGATCACGAAAAACATATTTTCTCAATTCTGTCGATCTGTCTTTCTGTTGGCATTACAGCTCAAATAATATTTGTTGATAGACGACTATATTTTGCTTGCGAATTAAATGTTGACCTTACTAGAAACTGAATATACTTTCGGTCAAAAATATATATGGTGGGCACATTCTACTTGCGAGGGAAGTTTCGTCTAAAGCCGTTTGTAGATTTTTTGTTTGATTTTACTAGTTCCGAGTAAATATACTTAGCTAGTTAATCTGCCCAAGCATCTCAATAAAGTACTTGCATAAGACCTGCACAGAATTCATTTAAAAACTCCACTTCTTTTAGCTGCACTGAATAAATTATTGAAGAAATATGTCAAACCCATTTAACACAAAATGAAAGAACTACCCTCATGTAGCAATATTTGTACCTATATATAAATTCCCTACACTAAAAGATGAGTGGAATTTCGCAACTGTAAGACTGAATAAAGACAATATGAAATTAATTTAATTATGGCAACTGATCCTAATCTATAAGTGGAAGGAACTGCAAGGAATGTAATGTTGACATTTATTTTAAACTAGGAACGAAAATTTGCTATTATATTTATATTATCAGCGTGGTGATAAAAATGCGGTTTAAATAACTGGGAAAACAGTTGACCACAAAACTTGATATGTTAATCAAATACATATACTACACATATACGTAATAAGCCAGTTTACATTTAAATTTAAAATATTTTGTACTACGCTGTTATATTACTTTGAATTTTTATATACGGGGATTACAGTATTTATTGTCTCTACCATACATGGCTTTGGAATATGTTGCGCCTAGTAACCGCAATTGTTCTGCTATGTTATTGACAGGAAAACTGCCAAATTTGAGTAGTTGAGCTTTAATAGTTTATAAGTTGTGCGAGTTGGAAGTAGGTGGTTGCGCGAAGATTTTGAGAAATGGAAAAAACGTGAGCTCTAATCGCTCACTAAACACCTACAAAAGAAAGGTTTAATGCCAAAACAAATTAATGCAGACATGGTTGACGTGCTTGGGGTTTCTGTTTGTTGGTATCAAGTAGCAAAAAAATTGTTCTCAGAAGTACAAATGAGTCGGAAAAAGCTGTAGACGTACAAAGAATATTCTGACCGGCCGCATTCTGCGTGTACTCAAAAAAACATTGATCGTGAAAAAAAAACGTTGGTCAATATTATGCAACATTAGTTACAAAACTTCGTTATTGTATTAAAGAAAAACAGAAACATTGGCACAAGGAAGTCTCCATCATCACGATAACGCTCCGGTTCATAAGAGTCTTATTTCTATGAACGCAATTCGTGATATTTGGTTGAAAGTTATGGAGCATCAATCCTACTCACCTAACCTATCTCCTGGCGATTTTTATTTATTTCAAAAGCTAAAAAACGAGTTCGAGGATAAAACTTAATGAGCTATAAAAATGTTATAGCAGCAGTTCGGAAATTTTTCTGTGATCAAGTCTCCGAGTTTATCAATAATTGCACTCCTAATGCTTAAACATTGGTGATATAACTGTCTTCATGTTGATGGGAATTATGTTGAAAAATAATGTGTTGTTCTATACTAGGGACAAAAAAAAAGATTGGACATCTCTCGCTATACTGGTAAATATTGCTATGCACATACCATGTATTAAATTTAAATATTTTTATAAAAGGTTATACAATGTGTTTGTAAGTCGTTAGAGAGCTCGTAACTTCGTCCATAATAGAGATTTTTTTTTTGTTTTAAATGCCAGTGTGTAGCCTACAAAGTGTCATAATGCAATTTAAATCATGGCCTCCTATTTTTGCGTATTAATACACGACGTTGGTTTTTTAAATGCAACGCCCTATATGTATATTTCTAAATATTTTAAATCAGTGATAAATATTATTTACTGTAGTATGCTTAAAATAAAATTTTGGAACTTATTCTTTTTTTATAAAAAAACTATTTACCTAAAGTAGGCCATGACCTATCCAAAATAACTAACAATAGGACAAGAAGTGCAAAAGAAAGTCTACCTTGCTCTAAAAGTTCCTCGTGGATAAATTAACGCACCACACCTACTAAAACAATTGGAAACGATGTTTTTTAAGTGGACTAATTATTTTTGCATATTTTTTTTAAATTTAATTTTTAAAAGCTACTTTTAAATTAAATTGGGGAATATGAGAGATCGTTGGAAAGCTTTTTTATTGTAGTTTTCAACTGTTTAATGAAACTCATTGTTCCATTTTAAAAAAAACATAGTTTTCAATTGTTTTAGTACGTTTGATGCGATAATTCGGCCATGAGGAGTATTTGGAGCCCTGTGGAGTTTGTTTTGCACGTAAGTCATGGTCTACATTAGCTATTTTTTTATTTTAAAAAATAGTGAGTAGTGCTTCCGTCAAGTATTTGTTACGCTGATTTCAAATATCTAACAATATACGGGGTGTTCTATTTATAAAACCAAACTCGTGTCTCATTACGCAAAAATGGGAAGCCATGACTTAAATTGATTTGTGAGAGTTGGATGGCAAAATTCTGGCATTTAAAACAAAAACAGTTTTTTTTCAGTTGCTCTATTAACGAACTTATAAGCTGTCCAGCGATGTACAAACAGCCTATATAAGTAGTATTTAAACAAAAATTAACTTTTGCGAACTTTTGTTACTGAAATCAGAAAAAAAAACTGAAATATTGTTGCTAAGTTACAGCAATGATACTTTATCTTTCCCACCCAATATATCGAAATGTGATTTTTCTAATTATACAAAGTGTTAAATCAGTCAATCCGCGGAATGCACAGACAATCTTCAGAATATCCAAATTGCCAGGCATTCGCGGATTGACGGCTGTTTTTTAGCCGTAAAACCAAAAAATTGTACATAGCTCAGATTTTTACATTTGATGAATATGGGACTCAGCATATACAGGGTAAACAGCGTAAAAGAACAAATGAAATACGATCGGCAGACTGCAGCCAGGGCAACAAAAAGCTGTAGCGATTGCCGTGCGCTTCATTCTACTCAAGGAACAAATATGTGCAACGATGCTTGCGTCCTGCAGTATCACAAATAGCAATGTATAGCAATCGATGCGAGGGAAGTTCTGTGTAAAGCAGTATACAGATTTCTTATTCTGTTTAATGCTATACAGCGTGTTGAAAAAAGGGCAAAACAAATTATCCACTTACAGATCTCATCAATCCAAACAAAAAAGTCCTAATAAACATAGGTCCGGAAATGCTTTGTTTCTGAGATACAGAGTGTTAAAGTTTAAAAAAAAACAGCCGCTCCTGGAATAAATAAGTTAAATCTAAGTGTGCCAAAACATGATCATTAATAGCACTAGTAAACCTTCCAAGTTTCACTAAAATCGGTTAAGGGGTTTTTAGATGTTGAAGCATTTTAGTTTTTGTCTTAACAGGTTCAGACGTGCAAAAATATGGGCTTTAATTTTTTTTCTTGAAAACGAAGCGAGATCTGAAAAGGAGACAAAAAAGTTGCATTTTTAGTTGCTTTATTAAAAACGAATTGTAAGAATTGCAAAAAATTTCGTGGGCATTATTTTTTTGTGCAAAAACCTAATCGTTATACCCTCCTGGGCACGCCCCTGGAATTACTACATGAATTGTAATAGGTCCACAAGATACCTCACAAAGTTATAAACAAACTCTAAAAATTTTATTAAAATCGCTCAAAGCGTTTTTAGATAACATAAAAGAAACGAATTGAAAACAAACTAACACCCTGTATCTCGGAAACGAAGCGTTTCCGGACCCTTGTTTATTTAGACATTTTTGTTTGTATTGATGAGATCTATAAGTGGGTAAAATATTTTACCCATTTTTTTCAACTTCCTGTATGTCTAACGGCCGGTCTTATAAAGGCCACTAATCTGACGTTAACTTTAATTCGCTGTTAAAATAAACAAAAGCTCATCAAAACGTTAGTGCTTATGACATTTTATTCATTAGTAAACAAATTTTGATGCGCTTTTATTATTTTAACAGCGAATTAAAGTTAACGTCAGATTAGTGGCCTTTATAAGACTGGCTGTAGTGGCATATCGATAATTATTTCTCTATTCATAAACACGCAACTTAATAAAGTTGGCTATAAAAATACTATTTCAGGAATGCCCTTTTTTGGAAAACATTAATTTATTTTTATTTCTACGTTTTTAAGTCATAATTTCTAGGTCCTTGGCGACACACTCAAATTTCGCGCTCATTTACTTACTGCACATGAAATAATTGCAATTGTTTTTATGGGCACATAAATTGACCCTTTATTTATGGAGAACTAAAGGAAAAAAGAAATGGTGCAGAATTAACTGAAAAAATATAATATTTAGACTAAATTATATTTTTGCCTAAATAATGTTTTATCTTGCATATTATTTTCATTAAAGACATAATCCAACGTATGGTATTTATGCTATAATGTTTTTAAGCCACAATAAATAATAAAACCGGAAAATTAAAAAACAAGTGTGGGTCGTTAGCGACCTACTGAGTTGATATGAGCTAGAATAAAAGCAGATTTTTTATTTGTTTAACTTCTATTTTAGGGGGGGGGGGGGTATAACAGTCGTTAATTCGCAAATTGTCCGGCAATTTGGTTATTTTGCAGATTGCCAGGGCAGTCCACGGATTGACTGATTTTACAGTTTGCCGGTAACATATATAACATGTGAGCAAACGAAAATGAAATCAAGCTTGGCTTTGAAATATTTGTTTTATGAATAATATGTTGGTGACACTGTAAGTCGTTTAGGTTTTGCGTCAGTCTGTGTCAAAACTGTCGCAAAAACTAACCTGCTAACCTCGAATTTGACATAGACTTACAGTGTCACCAACATATTATTCATAAAACAAATATTTCAAAGCCAAGCTTGATTTCATTTTCGTTTGCTCACATGTTATTATTCGATATTCTCTGTTCATCTTTACTATGTTAAATAAAAAAAAAACACGTGCCTCTTTCGCTGACTGACATACATACATGTTTGTGCCTAAATTCGTAATAGTGATAGTGTTGTTCAAGGCTGGTTGAAAATTATAGCAGCTTTTGATTTATGACTGTTTATCAAGTTAGCACCTTGTTATCTCTACCATCTTAAATTAAATGACAACTCTTGTAAGCTGCTGGGAATGTTCAAAACTTTTACTTTGAACATCTGTTCTGCCTGATAAAAATAGGTGATAGAGGCTCCTATAAGCAAACACAGCGGTCGTCTGTTAAGTTGTATGCTTTAAGGTCTGGACACACATTCCCGGACCGTGTCAGGGCCGGAGGACGGCCGTGTGACGGCCGTCACCCGGTGAATGAATTGCACAGTGAAATTAAATGCATCTGTTCACACATCACCGTGTCATGTCCGGGGGCCGTCACCGGACCGGGCCCGGGCCGGGTGATAATAGTTTTGCTTACTTTTTGACGGTGACGGTCCGGTCTCGGTGGTAGATTAGATCTGCTTTCACACAAGTGTTAGCGTTTGGAAATACTTAGTGGGTGTATTTGATCGCAGCATTTGAAAACTTTATAATTCATTGTTTATATAGGGTGAATATATACATAGAACGACTGATAGAGGAGGTTCGAAAGTTTACGGTACTCTATAAGAATATAACCAAGCTAATGAAAAGTTCAGAAATGCAGAGTACAAGGACAGAGTTTGGAAGAAAATTGAGACAATATTCCCGTATATCTTTAACCGATCACGTCAAAGATTTCGAAGCAGACTGACAAAACTTCCGAGTCCCACTGTCCGGAACACGGCCGGCACACGGACATGTGTGGTTTCTAGATGAACGGGCCGAGACATAACCGGGTGACGGCCGTGTTCCGGCCCTGGCACGGTCCGGGAATGGTGTGTTCGGACCTTTACTCGTAGCTTGGTTATAGTGTATAGTGTCGATAACATTTGCTATGCAAGTAAGAGGGGTTTGTTTACAAGCAAACGTTGTTGATACATGTACGGAAATGAGGCGCAAACGTTTCAAGTATGCAACCGTAGGCACGCTCGCAGAAATTCTTTATAAACGAACCGCTTTATATCGTGTCATCTTAGCGGTATTCTAGTACGGTAAAGTAATTAGCGTTCCACTTTGATACGTGTCCGGATTGTTGGAGACGAAGTTATGTTCCAACTGGCTGAAAATAACACACGAGTGTGCACACGTAGAATAAAAGAAAAATGGAAACACTCGTGAGTTACATGATTTATCAGGTAAATGTAGAAAGTGTCCAGATGTGAAAATAAATTCTATGACGCGATTATGTCTATCTATCGAATTTAAATACGCCAAGTGTTTACTTTTCCTTTCCAGAAGTGCAATAAACGAACTCGACACGCCCTGCATTTTTATGTACTTTTAGATTTAATTTGTATTTGTATTCTTTTAAGAAGCTTTCGAACTCAACTGAAAGCAGGCAATTTTTGTACTACTACAATTTAAGAATACGTAATTACTTAATTTCATTAACATTCAGGTAGGACTAAGGAAAGTGCGAGTTTTGGCAAGGACAACTCTTAATTCCCTGAAAGCAATGTATGCAGATTTGGTCAAGAACGAACCTTCACGATAATTTTACATTGTTTTTCTCTACATGGTGCAGTCGTTTGCAGATGCAGATAAGCGAACTGCTTAAGGAAATTGTAATTTTAAGCAGCTGTAAAGATTTCAGTTCTTGTTATGTTAAGATGAAATGGAAAAAACTATGCAGTATTACATTATGGAATTTAACAAATATTGGCTATAAATACTAAAAACATGTTAAAAACAGAAATTTTAAGGACACTAAACAGAATTTATTTTAAGCACGTTTTTTCGACCAGTATATCAATATGGGCAAAAATCGGCAAAAAACATAACAATGCAGAGTCTATTATTTTACTCTGTACTAAAGAAATTATATTTTTAAAACATACTAGTGCCAGGCCCGTAACTAGCCAAACTGTTATTGTAGGCAAGCCAACATTTTTGCGCCCCCCAGTACAAAAGCGATATACCTATCTGTGAAAGAATACTAATGACACTGTATGACTTCTTCATTTATATCCGGATATATGATGTAGTAATGTATTCAAACAAACAGAAACAGATAAGTATTAAAAAATAAATGCTACATTTTTTATAAAAAAATTTCAAAATAAACAACTAAATGTTAAAATAAAAAAATACAACACAAATGAAATGAGAACAGAAAACAAGATTAGAAACACAATTCTAATTTTAAAAAAGTACATATTATTATGTAGTCGGTAGAAAATTTTACAAATCCGTAAACATAAACATATGGTGTGACCCCAAAATCGGAACGGCACTGCGTCATTTATAGCGCAACTATAAGCATATGCATTTATCAGTGAACGCGAGTTCAAATCCCACTGGCTGCAATGTTTTTTTAATTTCCAAATTCATGTATTTGACATTACTAAGTGTTTCTGTATTATTAGCAGCAGTAAGGTATCCAAATTCATTGACATTACCAACAGCCGTATTCATAGTCGTCGCCAACGGCTCGCCGGCGAGTCGCCGGAGTTTCGTTATGAATAGTATGTTGGCGGCACTGTACGTCTATGTCAAATCAAGGTTATCAGGTTAGGTTTTCCGTCAGTTTTTACAGAAATTGACACAAAATCTAACCTGCTAACCTCGAATTTGACATAGAAGTACAGTGCCGCCAACATACTATTCATAACGAAACTCCGGCGACTCGCCGGCGAGCCGCTGGCGAACGACTATGAATACGGCTGTAAGTGTTTCTGTATCATTAGCAGGATTAAGGTATTTTTTACCGATTTTGTAGATAATTTCGAAGACTTCAATCATAATTCGATCTAGCAAAAGTTGTTTTTCTTGCAGTGCGTTTTCTGTGTTAAATACGTTGAAAACATTTTCTTTTGTAACTTTTTTATGTACAATTCAATTTCAAAAATGCGAAAATTATTTTAATTAGAATAAGACCACCTATGTGTAAAAGCTGCAACCATGTAGGGTCACAGAAGTATCTTAACTTAAACAAATTCTAGCGGAAGAGTGATTCTAGAGAAAAATACCATAGTAGTGAAACTTCTAAGCTCTCAAAATCGATCTGTAGTGTTCTGCTGATTGCTGCAATGGACCACTGTACTAGCGATGAGCCCAAAGCAGTGAACGTATATGTGCAATCAGTGGACCCGCTTCAACATTTGTTTAAAATTTAAGTTAGTTTGTCGCCACAGCAGTTTACATTGTTTTAAAAATAGAAAAAAGTGCATAATCAGAATAAGGTCACCTATGCGGTGAGCTAAACAAGTTAATAATTCTAATGTTTTGATTCATATAGGTGGGAATTATAAAACAAACGTCGTTACAATCTGGTAGACATATAACATTTCCCTCGAAAATTGCACAAGCAATGTAGTGTATCGACCACATTGGGCGCAATTCGCGTTATTATAATTAGCATTATTTAAGCTAAAATAGTTAATATTACAAATTAATTTGTTTGTAAAATTGACCACTTGTTTATTTATTTGTATTAGTAAGAAAGACATTATTTTTCAGTTATATTTTGGCGACCCTTGCCGCTTGCGCCTGAAGGCGGGGGCCTACTCGGCTTATACCTAGTTACGGCCCTGACTAGTACCATGTTTGCACCTATTTTTTTTAAATCGTGTTTAAATATTAATGATATTCAAATAATTATAAAAGCATGTCTCTGTTTTAACCTGGTTCTGTCATCTATTTAAACAAAATTGAGAATACGAGTCATAAGTTCAATTATTGTTTTAAAGAATATTTTCAGAAAACAATTCATGTTAAAATTACGTTCGTGTTTCCTTCAAACGATGCCCCCTCTAACAGAGTTAACATGCTGGCTATTTACTAACATGTATTTATATTTCCGCGCTAAAAGCATGTGGTGGCAGGTGTAAAATTACCTTATGATGACGTCATTAATTTAAATGACCCACAGTGGAGTTCTGTTGTTTGCGGATGTATACTGTAGAAGCAACAAAGCGTGTTTGCTTTCAAATTTTGCCCTACACTCCACTGTTCGGATATCCGCATAGTGCCAATTTTAGAAAATATGTGATGCTAAGAGTATTGATATTGATTAACTCGATTTTCAGTTTGCTTTCTCCATAGATTGTCCATCTACCTGCTACTGCAGTTAATAAAAATTACAATAAAAAATACAGTTTAACAATTTTTAAAATGCGGTATTATTACTATTATTAGAACGTATACAATTATTATAATAAGAAAAAGTAAGGAACGTATAATAGCACTACGACTTATACAGGGTGTCAACAATTTTATTAGACAAGTCATAACTTCTAGAGTATTAGGTATATCAAAATGAGATTTAGTATGGACAAATGGTATAGGGGGAGGAGAGTTTTCGCATATTTTTCACTTCTTGGTCACTTCCGGTTTTACCGGAAATGGCTCCGGTTTCGAATTTTCAAATGGAACACCCTGTATATTTTTATATTTTTGGATTTCTGAGACAATTCTCGATCAGAATGTGACATTTTAGACAGTTTTTAAGCCTACTTGATTTTTTTAGAGACACTTTTAGTATTGCATCTAGGTGGCCATGATTGGACGCAAACTAATCTAAGGACCTCAGGTGATGTCAGAAATTACAATCGTAAAGTTTTAGTGATTAGTATGATAGATAGGAATAAGACAAGTTGACAAAATAACATTTTCGTGTCTAACTATTTTTTTTAAATGGCGACTCTTTTTGACAAGCACTTTCCGAAAAGAGGATATTTTGGCCAATCTAACGATACTAATTTATTTGCGATTGGATTAAAAATAAGCTCATAAATTAAATATTTCTCAGCAAATACTGGATAATAATTTATTTTCTTTTGTCAAGTGTGCCATGGATAGCCAAGATGCATAATACCTATCCTCTCCCTATACCATTTAGCTACGAGTATACCAAATCTCATTTTGATACACCTAATACTCTAGAAGTTATGACTTGTCTAATAAATTCGTTGACACCCGGTATAATAATAAAAGTTAATTTAAAACATACACCCTGTAAGCTTAAACCGAACTTCGAACCATGTGTGTAGTTAGATAATAGTAATAAAAAACTTGAAATGGGCGAAATAAATAGAATTAACAGAGTAGACTGGGTAGTAAATAATCATGTGTGTACATTTAACTTAATTTAGATATTTAGCAGTTACAAGAGTTCTAATAAAAGAAACAATAGATAAATGGTAACAGAAAATTATATCAAATTGATGATAACATTTTACTAGTAATTGAAGATAAACTGGTAAAAACATTTTTAAATTGTTGGAAATTGTTATCGCCTCATGTATACCTACTATAAATATTACGAAACAAACACAAGCATCAATGAAATATAATAACAATAAAATTGTATTACCTTTATCTGAACGATACTACTACCTATTTATATTGGAGAACTATAAACTCCCCAGTCAACACCAATAAACAACATCTGCGTAATAATACAAATACAATTTTAATACGTAAATAGGTATAACTGAGGAATGTGCGTTTATTTTCTATTAAACAGGAAATAATGAATGTTGCACCAGTATTAACCAGTGGCGGCTCGTGGAGAATGTTGAGGGTAGTGCCAACCGAATGTATTGAAAATGCAACTTCCACCCCCTCACAGACAGATACAGATTCCAACATTCCAGATCTAAATATTTCGCGTATGGAAAAAGTTACTTACCAAAGTAGCCTTGTTTTCGTCCTAGATTACACAGCGAAATTAGCCAATGATACAAACGTGTTTATAGCAAGTTGCACCATATATAAAATCTATTATACGTTCTTTTTCTTTGCAAACAAGTCAATCACTCCATTTATTAAAGTCTTCGATGTTATTATTACGAATTTGATTTCTGCTGATAGCATTCCTAACGCATTTTCCGTTTCTTTTTAATTTTCTTAAAAAAGGCCTTAATCCATTCCAACTGGGTTTCGTCTTGTAAAAGTAATGATAAGAGCAACACAACTCCAGAAACATCCAACAATTTTTCTCTTCTATAAAATACCTGCAGTTCTGTTTTTTCGTGTTTTTAATCTACTTTTTTCAAAAAAAGAGAAACATTGACTGTTTCACAGAGAAATTGTCATGATATCGTTAAAATTTTCAACCGCAATAAATGTGTAGGTATTAAATGCCTAGTAAAACTAATGTTCTTATTTGCAGCATAAACATAATCACAAATTTACAAAGCTTCTCGTTACCTATTATTTATAGAAGCAAGTCTACGCGATCTTTATTGGGAAAGTGTTCAGTCTACTAAAAATTCCAAATTATAGTATTCAATAATTTTATCAATGTGATCGCGTATTTTCTGCATTTAATTTGGAAAATCCTGTAAATCTTGACATGGGGCATTATTTTATGAAAAATTGTCAGTCCAAATGTAAAATTATTGTCGTTTAATCTAAGTTTGTAAGAACCAGTTTGTTCAATTGTAGATATTCCGACTTAATATTTTCGTCATTCTCTAGAGTTTTCATAATACTTATCAGTTCTGTTTTATATTCATAAACGACGTTAACCGCCGTGTATGAAAATTCCATGTAGTTTGTGATGACCTGATAATCTTTGCTCAGCAGCTTCGTCCAGTACTCTCATTCTTTGTGAGAAATTGGAAAAAATGAGCATATCCAAGATAGGTGTATAAAAAATATTTGAACTAATTGATTAACTGACGTTGCACTATTCATGATCAGGTTAATTTGATGAGCATACCAGTGAACATAATTCGTTAAAGGGAATTTTTCTTTCATTAATTTTTGAACACCATTTAAACCTCCGCTCAGAACTGATGCCCTGTCGTAACTCGACGCGATAAGTTTGTTTGGTATGTCTATTTATTTTAAAACCAAGCACCACCTTGGCCTACTGCGAGATTTGGCTGAATATATTACTTAAAATAACAATTAACAGCAGATAGCACGTCACAGGTGGAGGTTTTATCGGAACTGGCTCGAATGCCGGCGCGAACGTGGCTCCCATTGAAAGTTAAAATATCCTTATCTATCGACATACGTCCTCCCGCTGGCACCCGCTGCAATCTATAAATTGTTGAAAAGCTGAGTAGCCTGTAGAATGATAAAAAATTAGTACAAAAAAAATCTTTCAGGATAAAAAAAATATTGAATGACTGGCTTGTTATGGTTGAGCCGGGCTCCTTGGCTCCTTATAGGGAACTGCCACTGGTCTTGACTACTGACTATGTCTACTAGAAAGAGTTGAAATATATAATTTGAATTATATACGACTTTAAGAAACAACACATAATAGGAACAAAAAAACCAAATCACTATAGCTTGGGTCATTTAAAAGACAGGAGAAAGTATTTGTTTTTCAAACTAAATATATACCATAAAACGAGTGGCTTTGCACTAGAAATTTATTTTTATTTATAACTTCATCAAACTATGAAATATCGTTTTTATTTTTTACAAATTTAACGTTTATTTCATTATAATTCTTGAAAGTAAGTTACAGTTTAGTAGATCAAAGACTTTTAAGTACTAGAAACCTATCAATAATGTTAATGCCATTATTTGTTATGACCACAGATTAGAAATAGTTTGTTATGTACTAAGGGCATTATGAAGATGTTTATCTTTATACCCGCTCGAGGTCGACAGGTTTACAACCCCGAGGGCCGCTGGCTCAAGGGTTTGAAAGTCGCACGAGGATATAAACATCAATTAATGGCCTTAGTGCATACAACGTTTTATGTCTTACTAGTATTTCTTAATAACCTAAATAATTGATGAGAAAGCTTATATTGGATCGATACATCGAGGTATGTAATTGGTCAGAAATTTGACGCTTGCCATTTGTGACCATTCAACCATAGTAACTCATAGCCGACAGCGTATTAATTACCCCATAATATGCCATTTATCCCAGTTATGTATTAAGAAACAATAATGTGCTAGTAAATTGTCTCTGCTGATTACTTTTTCAAATACTAATTTTTGTTTTAAACTCAGCATGGGCTTACTTTGAACAGTAGAAATAATCACGTATTATGCCCAGTATGCACCTATGAGCGTTGTGACTGTCCATTTCAACAAGAATTAACATGTTTTTGCATAAAGAGTGTATTCCCATATTATTCAAATGTGCAATTGAACTCAATCAAAACACTTTATATTTCGATAAAATTCATTGTTAGTAAAATAGTTGTAATACACCTTTATATAATGCATACTATTTGTTATTATTAACATCTTTCGATGGGGTTAAATTGAACGTGTATCATATGCCTTCGACGTTACAAGTAAATAAACATTATATGGGTTAAGTGTAAGTGCAGCGGGTGGCTCAAGGGACACTTGCTGAACTTCGCCCTTTGAATGCATAGTAATTTTTTATTTTCAATATATAAAGTAATAAATTGTTAATTTTTAATCTGTGTGTTCAATAAAGACAAATTTATTATTATTATTTTATTATTATATACAAAGTGACCCCGCTTGTGAGGCGACTTTCAACAGCCACTTTTTAATTCAGATTTAAATCAGATTTTTAAATAATGAAAAATCGCCAGGATACGATCTTATAACCGCAGTTAAAATTTGCCTAGATCATCCTCCTACTCAAACCTGGCAAGCCTCCCAATGTGGTAGAATCCTATCGACCCAGCAGTTTGCTCCCATTAAGATCCAAGTTGCTGGAAAAGCTTATTTTCAAGAGAATCCAGGAAGATGGATTACAAGACGATTGGATGCCAAATCATCAATTCGGTTTTCGCCACCAACATTCCACGCTGCAACAATGTCATCGTATAATCAGTACAATTCAAACTGCGATCGAAGATAAAAAGTACTCTTCTGCGATATTCCTATACGTCAGCCAGGCCTTTGATAAGGTCTGGCACAGAGGACTATTATATAAGATAAAGAACCCCCATCAGTACTTTCTGTTGTTCCAATCCTACCTAGAAAATCGTTATTTTCAAACAAGAGCTGGAGACGAGACTTCCGAAATAAAACCAATCAAAGCAGGAGTGCCGCAAGGACGTGTTTTGGGGCCGCTCATGTACTTATTATACACGCACCACATACCTACTACCGATTATAGCGACATGGGAACCTTTGCTGATGACACGGTAATTATCGTTTGCAACGAAGATCCAATTAGCATCTACGAAAACGCAAGAACATATAGACTTACTAGAAAAATGGCTTCAGAAATGGAGAATCAAAGTTAATGAGGATAAGTCCGTACATAGCACCTTTACAACAAAACGATCAACATGTCCGCCAATTACTCTTCGAAACAAGCCAGTCCCCCAACCAAATGTGGTTAGGTACCTGGGATTACATCTTGACAGACGCTTAACGTGGAAGGTGCATGTCACAAAAAAAAAGAAATAAACTTAAAAACTAAAAACATGAACTGGCTCATTGGGCGGCGGTCGCAGCTTACATTAAATAATAAATTGCTGTTCTATAAATCCATTATTCGTCCCATCTGGCTATACGGCTCTAAACTCTGGGGCTGCGCAAATAAATCAACGGTGGATGTAATCCAACGCTGTCAATCTAAGATACTGAGGAACATTGCAAACGCACCATGGTTTGTGTCTAATCAAACTCTTCATGCCGACCTAGCAATTCCATTTGTGAAAGACGCTATTAAACAAAAGGCAGTTAAATACCACGATACCCTGATAAATCATCCAAATACGAGTATTGATAGATCCATTAAAGGAGGAACCCAACCATCGCCGCTTAAAGAAAAAATGCCCCACTGATCTTATACAATAATATAGGGGTGACTCCAATTGGTGTCTTCCCCCTCACGTCAACTAGTTAAGTAATTAGCCCATATTGCTAATAAATGATATAAAAAAAAAACTTTAATTTTTTACTTTATAGTTTACAAGAAGGCAGTGTGATTTTTCAAATATAACAAGTGCCATAATATCATATATTTAAAATAATAAAATGGTGTGAAATTGTTGAAATGTGGAAAAATACAGCAATTTTATTCAGTCATCCCGTTTTACGATACCTAGTTTATCAATAATTGTCGATAGTGGTTGTATCAACAGAGTACATTATTATTACGTAATTTAATGAGGTATTGTTCTATGAAAATCTTGAATCTGTTTTACCCAAGATATTTTAACTTCGCCGTCGATGTAATATTAATGGGAAATTTTAAATAACCAGTAGTTTAATATAATAGAAAATCCTTACCCTTCCAACATTCGCTAATAAGGTTTTTTGTAACGGTTGTAAGGTTAAACTGTTTTTTATACTATTTAATTGCTACAATTTGCTCTCTGAATATGATTTCAGGCCACGGAAGCCATTTACAAATCAGTCCCAAAACATGCTTCTTTTTAAATTGTATGTTAGTGCTGCAGCTTAAATACCGTTTCATGAAGTTCTGCAGACTCATTATCTTGCGAAAGAAATTATAAACATTACCTTAACAACCCAGCATTACCAAACTTTCTTACGACTGTCGTTTGCTGAATCTACAGTTTTTACCTCGCTATTTTCTCACGGTTTTCATTTCTGTTACAAATAATTTAATAACTTTCACTGTAAAAGTACAAAATGTTCGGTTAAAACCATTGTGACGTACTCTGAATATTTATTGGAACACTTTCAATTCTATAATCAATTTAGCTGATAATAAAAAATAGAATCAAAGCCGTAAATAATTTATTCTCGTTTGGGAGGTTTTAATTTATTATTGTTGATGCACATAAACACAAATATGATAATAATAATGGCAATGTCTTGTATCCCCCTGTTTTATCTCTTGTACTGAAATACATAAATTAAATATCATCTACACTCTTCTAAGTTTTCAAATGGTGGAGAGAAACATAATTATGAGCAAAACAATTAAGATTATTTAAATGTATTGTCGACAAAGATTGATGTGACTATTAAGAAATACTGATTGCAAATAAAATATTTATGGATTGCTAGAAGAGATCTTAGGAGAGGTTAGACATTATTTTTCTTATTTTAAAAAATTGTTGTTTAAATATGCTTAAATTTAATATCAAGTTCATTTCCTATCCATAATCCAATCGTAAAAACTGTATAGCAAATGATGTATTATTTACACAAAAAATCGATACAATCTAGTTTTATTCTCCTGGGTTGAGGACTTTTTTACAGAAATATTATTAACAAAGCGTAAATGACATCTATCAGAAGAAATCATAAAATAAATTAAATAATTTTTATGTTTTATCGTGTCGATTTCGAAGAATTGGACCGTGTCAGTGGTGAGATAGAAGGGCTTCATCAGAAGCGAATCAAAAGTGCACAGTAATTAGAGACTGTTAAGTGTAAATTATCTTGCTGGAACAAAACTCTTTCGAAACTTTATTTAATCTTTTAGGAAATTATTCACTTCTTTCAATTAAACCCCAAAATACTGTCTTAAGGCCTTAAGATTATTGCTTTGATTCAAGATCATCAGAATGGCATCCACATCCACAGGTATGTAACTTTTGATCATTTTGATCATTCCATTCAAAATTAACCCCGGTCGCTTTAATGTGTTTACCCTTGTGTTTGATCAACGTACCGGCATTTCAGAATCCATTTTTTTGATCTACTTTTCTCGTCGAAATATATGAAACCCCATTAATAAAAAAAGGGCGACTTTTCTACAATATATTTCATCTCAGCTCACTGTCACTGGTGTACCAGTATGATACTGTGAACAGGATCTATGTTTTCAGGCATAATCGCCGAATTTAGTTATCCGAATCCTTTTTCTTCTCCTACGTATGTTCTTTCTCTTTCATACCTTAGAATTTATTTTTTTACAAAGACCTTAACATGAACACAGGTTTTTAAAGTAGGCTACATGTATTTAGTCACTGCCCAATACAAGATTGTTGATTGTTTAAACCTACAAGCCGTTCATTTGTAGTGGATTACTTAAAGAAACTAGATTTGACGACTTTTTCATAACAAAATGCAATAACACAAACTAAAGTAGATACGATCAAAAATTGTTTTCATCTAGTATGGCTATGGAATATTTTATAATTTATGAATGCAATTATAAGTCGTTTAAATATCAAAGTCAGGTTTCACAATTTAAATAAACGTAGTTGCATTCATAAATTAGGAACTATTCCATAACCATACTAGATGAAAATAATTTTTGATCATTCTTTAGTTTGTATTATTGCTAGAAAGCAAGTTAACTATTGTTTTAACAGTATCAAGTAGCCACACGTCATTTTTAAGAAATATCACTTTTAATAAGTAGGCGATAAGTCAACAATGCATAACTTGTAGTAATAAAACTTGAAGATTTTGGTGTGTCTTGTGTGTTTTTTGATAAAAATTGATCAGTTATTAATTGATTATTACTGCTTGAAACAATTCCACTACGTCGATTAGACTTTACTACAAGTTATGCATTGTTGACTTATCGCGTACTTATTAAAAATGATGACTTAAAAATTAGTTGTGGCTACTTAATGTGTTTAAAACAATAGTTAACTCAATTAATGAAAACTACATTTTGCTATGACAATGTTACAAAAATGTAGAAGCTAGTTTATTTAAGTGATCTACTTCAAATGAACGGCGGTGTATATTATGAATATGTTACACTGCTGCTGTAGGGGCAATAGTTAAATGTCTAGTTATCAATGCTTCTTCCTATAGAGATCTCTCCCCAGTCCTCTTACCCCACGGAAGGGTTTGGTGATATTATGTGACGGTGTCAATGGTTGCTTTCCATGACTGCTTATCTTGTGCCGATAGCGTAGCTTCATATAAATTTTTCCCCACCAGGTTTTTCATTTGGTCCACTCATCTGGTGCGAGATCTTCCTCTGGGTCGACGGCCATCAATTTTACCTTGGACCATAAGTCTTTCCATTGTTTCGTGTCGGACAATGTGACCAAAATATCTCAAATACGATCGTTGAATTTTTGTTGATAGTCGTATTTTTACATTTAGTTCTTCTAAAATTGATTTGTTCTGTGAACAGTCCATGGTATGCGTAAGTCTTCTGTACACCAACATATCAAAAGCATAAATTTTTTGTTTATCTGACTTTTTAAGTGTCCACGTTTCTGAGACATAAGTAGCAATCGGGAAAATTAGTGTTTCTGCTATTTTCATTTTGGTCTTCTTTGTTATGGCTGTATCTTTCTATATTCGGGTGAGCTTCGTCGTTGATGTTCTGGCCATTGCAATTCGTCGTTTTATTTCTACTTCACTCCCCCGCTTGTTAGTGATCATCGACCTTAGGTATATAAACTTTACTACTACTTGGTACCCAGCTATAGTTTTTACGTGTGGTTGGTTGTTATTCGCCCTGTCAATTATCATAACTTTGGTTTTTGATGAGTTTATCTCTAGGCCGTACTGTCTGCTTACGTTTACTATTCTATGCATGATTGTATTCAATTCTTCCGTGTTTGCTGCTATTATTAGAGTGTCGTCGGCATATCTTAAGTTGTTAATTTTTCTGCCTCCGATTGTAACTCCACCTTCCCATTCTTCTAGTACCAGTCGCATAATATATTCACTATATATATTGAAGAGTAAAGGTGATAAAATACATCCTTGTCGTACTCCGGCCTGGGTGCTAAATTTTTTTGAGGGCGTGTTGTTTATTCTTACTTTTGCCCTATAGTATAGAGATAAACGCATTCAAATGCTTGTTTATATCTATATAACACATACATATTTTTTTAAACTAAATATACCTACGAAATTATATAACTTCATCAACTGCATTTTCCTTTGTATCTTTTTTTATTTCAAACAAAACTACTTTTAGAAAGAAGCAGCCAAGTGATTTAGTGGAACAAAACGTGCATAATGGCACTATAGCTGTTATGTGCTAGGTGTAGCGGAAACAGACTCGTGCCTATCTCGGTCTCTTTGTGGTGAATTTTAAAAAATAACGAAATTAGCCGCACGTTATCTCCATTCAGCTAAAAATTAAAATGATTCTGTCAAATTTAAAGCGCCTAGTTACTAATAAAATTAAAAATCGGTTTTTATGCATAATCTAAGTACATTCCATATATTGTAATCTAGTCGTGATGTAAAGTAACTTACCTACACTTGTTTTTATTAATTACGTCATATCACAATTTGTTTATGTGAAGTTGCTCAGAATTGTATTAAAATTGTGCCTGATTATCGCGGTTTGTTTAATCTCTAACAATAGTTGATCAAATCTCATATTTCATGAAAGATTGTGTTCCAAGAATTTTTAAATTGTTATCAATAAAATGCCCAACATAGTTGAGTAGAATTTGTATGCTCAGTATATTTGGGATAAAATGGCATACTTATACTTACTAGATAATATTAACTTTTTGGGTTTTCATCTCTTACATAATAGTACAAGTAAATTATGTTAAACTAAATACCTATGTATTCTTTAAAAAAATCTGGTGTGATACACTCACACAACTTCCTTTTACAGTGATCATATAAAATTAGCCAAAAATTTTAAATTTTTAAGCATTTGTCAAAAATTTTCAAAAAAAGAAATTCTACAAAAACGGTACAAAATGCGTTAGTTGAAGAGACAAATTTTCTCTAGAATTTTAAGCTGAATTCAAAAATTTAATAATATACCGGGAGTTATATTTAAAATAGGAGTTAATAAAAAAATATAAAAAACAAAAGAAACCCATTTTAGAAGTATTCAACTGGAAAATCATCTACCTCACATCAATACGCATTGAAAATGTAATAAAAATGTGAAGTTTGAAAAAAATCGTTACAGCCGTTTTTGAAAAAATCGAAACAAACTGAAAAATCACAATAGTAAACACTTACTTCCGGTTATGCGATTTTCTTCAAAAGCTTGCTGTCGCATCCACATAGTACACAAAACTTATATATGAAGTTTTAACGTCATACCTCTTTTCGTTTTTAAGATATTCTGTTTACAGACAGACACACAGACAGACCAATGAAAAAAAATATGTTTTTTGGGTCCAGGGGACGCTAAAATGTGAAGATCTGTTGAAAACTCAAGTTTAGAATTTTTGAGGTGAATCAAATACTTCCTTTATTGTGTAAGGAAGTAAAAAAACTCATTTTTAGACGACCACATATGAAAGTAACATTATCGCGATAGCAGCCTACTACAGAAAGTTGACAATTTCAAACACTAGCATGATATTATATCGTACTAGTCATATCGTAACGGCACAAAGTTATTCAAAACACGGCCTGCTTAATTGTGTGACAAACGTCACTTTGACGTTTGTCACACAATTCAGCAGACCGTGATTCAAATCATCCAGACGCTTTTGCCAATTGTACCAATAATAATATAACAATCAATTTTGCAAAACGAAATAAAAACAATTCTTAAAAATAGAATTTACTTTGAGTGGTCGTCTAAAAAATAGTGTTCATAACTCGCCCGAAAGTGCAAATATCTGTGCTCGTGTTTAGATCCACTCGGGCTTCGCTTCGCTACGCCCTCGTTTGTCTAATCAACACTCGCACGATATTTGCTACTTTCGACGCTTGTAATGAAAATAACTATTAGGGTAGACCTTGGAAAGAAAGATTGAAAATCTAATCATGTCTTAACTTAAGTCTGTAGGTGAATGTCAGATTGCAATTTGTTTATGAACACATCTGCCACTGTGACAGGTAAAAGTGTACACTGAATTAAGTTTAGGTACTTGTATCAAGCAAAAAGGAAAATAAGATGACATTTACACGAGTGTAGTAATCATAACAGGTAATAAAAATTGATCAAGATGTAATTTAGTTCTCTCTGACTTATGGTAGTGTATCTGCTTCAATGGGTGTCTTATCAAGTTATGGCAAACTTCAATTTGATCATGGCATGCTGCGAATGATTTTTTTACACACGATATAACCGCAATTTTTTGTAATGGCAATGTGTCAAGTGCATTTGTATGCAGGCCTCCAAAAAGTTTCTTGAGGTGATCCTTTGAGTGTAGGAACAAAAACAAATAGTTATTTATTATATCGTGTGTTTCAAAAAAGGTCATTTGCAGCATGCCATGATCAAATTGAAGTTTGCCATAAATTGATATATACCCATTGAAGCAGATGAACTACCATAAGTCAGAGAGAACTAAATTACATCTTGAGCTTGAACTATTTTCCTAAAAATATACAAAACACTAAATACAAACAATTTTTATTAACTGTCATGATTACTACACTCGTTGTTATTGTGCAAATGCCATTCTATTTTTCTTTTTGCTCGATAAGTAAAGTTGATGCAGTGTAAACTTTTTCCTGTCACTGTGACGGATGTTTTCATAAACAAAATGCAATCTGACATTCACCTACAGACTTAAATTAAGAAATGACTAGATTTTCTATCTTTCTTTCCAAGGCCTACCCTAAATGAGTTTTTTTAACACACGATACAAGACGATACACTTAACTTTTATCCACGAGTGAATCGCTTAACGTCGAAACGAAGTCAAATAAATGTGTAATTAGAGTCGCCTGCGATTTGTGTTATACTTTCTGCAGTATTGACGTGTATTATCAGTTTATGTCAAATTCGAGGTTAGTAGGTTAGGTTTTGTTTCTTATTTAATACAGACTGACGCAAAACTTAACCTGCAAAACCCAAGAAGGTAAGACTCTTTACCTTCTCCGAATTTGATATAGCTTAACAGTGCTACCAACAATGCAATGGTGATTGACATAAATAGATAAAACCCTATTTTATGCTTCTGAAATTAATAGTTTACTACAACTTGAACCGTAAGAATTGAATAAAATACTGTTACTTATTGGCTTATTACATCAGGATTTAATTGGGATTATTTAAATAATATTCATCGCCTATTATGAAACGGCATGAAGTAAGTACTCCCATATGCTTTTATATGAATTGCCAATTTTCGTATGATTACATTTTAGAGTATTTAAAAATTAATGAATAGATTTATATCTTGCCGTATATTATTGAAGTTATAGGAACATCGTATATTACTGCTCCTTAACATTTACTGTGGCATTAAACTATGGAGTTTCACCAGTAAATATTAATTATATTAGCAGAAGATCTGCTCGCTTGCCGTTTGGTATATTTCGTAACACACATTCGATATTTATATTGATTTATCTCTAACATATGTTATATTTGTGTAAAATCCATTTTACTTTCTATTCGATTAATGTGCCGACAGATTTAGTAGTATCTCAGTAAATTTTGACACTGCAAATCTTATTTATTTATTTACTTCCAAATAGCCTAACCCAAGGCTTAACCTAATTACACGGGAATGCAATATGTATAATCGTGTTTTGATGAAAAACTGCTGATAACATGGAAATATAATTTTATTTAAAAATGTGTATTCATTGTATTGATATGTACATTAATCTTAAATAAATATATTAAAGAGCATTCAGTAATAAATATTTAAATGAGTGTAATTTTCGAATTTTTGACATTGTAATGATTGAACTAATTTTATCACAATTAATCTGATTTATTGATGTAGTAAATAACAATTTAAAATTAGTGAAATTTAAATATGTTAACATAATTTATTGTAGATTCATATTCTTATATGGGTATTTCGCCACTCTGCAAATTAAAATATTAAATAACGAAAATATTAACAACGAACGTTTCGAGGGACAATCTGCCCTCGTTATCAACGAATAACAATTAAAACTAACAAGAACTTATCTTTTTTTCACTGGAAGGAAAAAACGACCAACCTCCAATGAATTTTCTGACATTGACGTTTGTTGATATCTGTACCTACTTGATCTCATCTTTAAGAATCGATAGCCAACTATTTTCCTTCCAGTGAAAAAAAGATAAGTTCTTGTTAGTTTTAATTGTTATTCGTTGATAACGAGGGCAGATTGTCCCTCGAAACGTTCGTTGTTAATATTTTCGTTATTTAATATTTTAATTTGCAGAGTGGCGAAATACCCATATAAGAATATGAATTATGAATTCACGCCACAAAGAAGTTTCAAGATTATCTTAAATTTATTGTAGAGCTTAGTGGAGTAATATTGGTATTTTAAAATGCCAATGTTCGCCAC